>JANHGB010055429.1:0-42626 GCA_026283785.1 Coracopsis vasa
GAGTTTAGGCTTTGGCTGTGACATTCCTGGCCCCCCATTCCTGGCACAATTGCATACTTAGGTTTAAAAAACACAAACAAATCCTTTCACCCCTCCCATGCAGCTAGCTGTGTCAGCCCAAGAACATATGTTCTCTTTGCAAACATGCCAACATCTTGTGACGGATACTCTGACAAGTGCTGACACTGCTATGAAAAAACAATACTTGGCTACTAGATTCTGTGACAATGCCAGGAGAAAAAAAAAATTGCTAATTCTCTTCCTCCCACCACCCGTGGAAGACAGGAAATGTGAAAATGGGATATTACAAACAAAAAACAATCGACAAATATCCACAATTACAAGGAACATTTAATACCCTAGAACAGAGCATAAAATTTGGCATTTCATTCATCTGCTAATATCAGGAACCACAATAAGGAAAAAGTCAGCTGCTTCTCCTTCAATCAATACAATCCCTTAAGAGTCCAAGCTTCAAAACATTCACATAAAATATTAGCGTTATATATTTGCAGTAGATAAACTGAACCAGCAAGGCCATCAATCAATTTTCAATTACTTGTGGCAACTAGATAAGGTGATAGTGCACACACTAACAACTGACCATAGTCACCTAATGAGCAGGTTCATGCCTTATGGAAGTCACGAGCCTCTGGGTTACATAATTAATAATAGCCACTTACAATCATAAGTATGTATTTCCTCCTCTGTCTTCATGAGGAAAGTTTATTATATGTAAATCAGGATGTGCTCATCACAAAACCATCCAGTTTAACTTCTTTTTGCAAGCAGCATATACTCCCTCTTATGTTATGGGGAGGGAGTTCATGAAATGCATTGGTAAAATTTCAAGTGTAACAAGAGCATTAACTCATTTGTTACCTAGTACATCACAGCATTTTTACATCCCAGTAGATGTGTTCTGAGTAATGCCATACTTACCACATCAAACTTCTGCGTGATGTTCCCCTGGACATCAAGCAAATAAACTTTGCCATAATGTGTTCCCAGTGCCAAAAACTGTAAAAAAAAGAGACTGGTTACATAAACACAAAGACACCTCAATGAGAACTACAGCAATTCTTAATGACCTCTGGGATGTTTAGCAGATTAATGAATAGCACCACCTTTGGAAAAAAAAAGACACCACCACCTTCTATAGAGAAAGGTTATTTTAACTGCAACTAAGGTATAAAACAGGGCTTCAAGCCCACATTACTGTGATAGTGCAAGTTAGCTGTCAGAATGAGTCATGAGGCCCCTCATCCACTGACAACTAATGGTGTGTCTGCAGTCCGTACACACTGCCTGATGGACTGTGGCAGCAAATTAAAAATGCAGTGTGAAAGCAAGGACCAACACTGACCTGAAATAGTTCCTAGATCCTTTCTGCAGCTTTGTTTCAATCATAATGGTTTCCTTTGGGCTTTATTTTTAATTATCTTCCTAATTGACATAAAACCCAAATGTTCAAAACACATTAAAAGGCCACTGGTAAGCCACTGGTAAAATACTGCTGAATTATGGAAGGTATGCATTTAAGCACAGAGATAACCACTGGGTTTGCTTTCCTTCACTCAGGAACACTCCTGCATTGAACACTCACAAGAGAAATATACTTTTCCTTAGAAATTTCAGGAGTTCCATTCTAAAAAATAGTAGTAAAAATAGAGAAAACTCCACACAAATACATGCTATCACCAACTTACTCTGATACAAACAAGAAGGGAATTGATTCTGAGAGATCAGTTGTTAATTGAACCATGTGAACTACACCTAAACAGAAAAGGAAGAACTTCGGTACTACTTGATTTATGACAGTGGTTTCTTTTATCCCCCCCACCTCCTTTCAGCATTACTCAAATAGTCTAGGCTCCTCAATTCTCTGTATTTCACTGCATGTGAGCATGCTTCATTGCAACCTATAATGAAATGCTCAAATTTACAGGCACTGCTAAGCGTGTCAGTCAGGCAGCACAATCTTTAAAAAATAACCTTACAGAAAGTCAAGGTTTAAAAGGATTTATCAAAATGGAATTGCTTAAAATGAAATTTCAGTCCAGGCACTTAAAATATGAAGCTACATTAAAAGGAGTCAAGAAAGGGAAAGAAGGGGTTCATTAGAAATTCATCCCCTGCAATGCCTTTCACTCCTGCAAGGTTGCCTTTTTTCAGGAAGAAAAAAGTCCCCCGGGTAAAAAAATCAATACTGGTTAATAAAACATCAGGTGTGCAGACATAACTAGGTATGACTATTCCACTGCACAGGCCTGCTTGAATGCACCAGGTGCCATGACGATTAGTCATCCAGTGCAGACAGCAAGCCTGGTGAAAATACGATGCTTTAGCAGTGAAAAGGGGAAAAAAAATAGTAATTCTGGGGGGAAATTAATCTGAATACAGAAGACAGATTTTCAGTATTCCCAGCAAAGTTAAACTGCTTTAATCAGAGGCATGTTTTACACAGTACTGTGTAATTTTGCTAATGATGAGTCTTTAGTGGGGTTTTCCCTGCTCTTGCAGGGAAAACAAACAAAAAGCCCTCACTCAGAACAAACAGAAAAAACCCTCACAAAACCTACAACCCAGCTTCATTTTGAAGCTCTCTGTTGTAAGAGACCTATTCCTAAAAGACTCCAGCACCTGGCTTCTAACAATATTGATCCTTCTCATAAATAGTGTATCTAGTTTGCTGGAAAACTAAAAGTGCTGGGATACTTAAACAGCTTTCCTGTATTGTCACTCTTTGTGACACTATAGTTGAAGCTGTATCGGTGCACATCCTTATAGAAAAAGCCTGTTCAACTCTCGGCTTTCAAAATTTACCTGAGGCTCAGGGCAAAACCAGTGACACAAACAGGCCACAGAGCAGGAGGAAAGGCTTGCCAATTTTCCAAATATCTGTGTAATTCCAAGTTGTCAAAAAACATTTTTAAAAGACTTATTGTTTTCATTCGCACAGTTAAAATACAAGCTTCATCTTAAGAGCCTCCTGAGCCATGGCAACAGTCCTTGGAGTAAAAGAAACACAGCACAAGTCAATCTAAAAATATAGCCAATAATAGAGATAGATCCCTCAACAATAGCTGTTAAAGAGCTATTATTGGCTGTGAAAAATTATACATTCAGAAAATAGCTATTATGTTTTACATACTAATAGTTACTTGACAAATCATTAACTCAGACTTTCAGATGCTCTTCAGCATTCCTTGATATTTTAAAACATTCTGCAGTATTTACAGCAGAGAACCAGAAAATAAAAAAGTAATTGCTTAAATCACTAAAGAGACGTATGAAGTTTCTTCCTTGTCAGAACAAAGGAATGAACCTTCATAAAATGTCTTCACTTCGCACTGTCCATCACTTTCTCTATTTCGTTCTCTTGTATGTCTCAAATGTTACCAGCATTAGAGCACGCGCATTCCCTTTTTAACATAGTGAATCAGGGGAGTGAGACAGGGAAGTGTTAGTATGACACCCCCAAAAAAAACAAACGAAGTAAAAAGGAAAATTCTAATTACTTCCTTTCCACACTGTATTAACACAAACTCAGCTGTATTCCACAGTGGAATATATCCTAAGTCAACCCCTGGCATGATCAAGTCTGTCTTCAGGGATTCAGGCTACACAAATAAGAACAGTACATGCCAACTTCCTTTTTGGGAAATTAAAAGAAAAGTTGGCACTGTATCCCAGTTTTTGTTCAGAATAATGTCCATAATTAAAACAAGTGACCACTTTCCCAGTAGCTGATGTAAACATCCCATCTAACAAATCACTGCACCTTGAATTCTCACCCCATTTTCTCACTATGAAAGTGTCGATTCTTCAACACAGGTTTACCATGAATTTTGCTTGTATTTGTGTTGGCTTGTGCTGCACCTCTAGATTTGGCAGCATTTCCACACAGGAGATCCACCAATGCATTATAAGGACAGATAAACAAGTAAAATGAAGCAGAAGTTCTCTCTCTGCCACAAAGTCAGGTAATACCTTTTCATGTACTGTCATGCAGCTGGCTGCATCCTTCTGGAGAATTTCAGTGACTCCATTAGAAAGCCGTTCATACTTCAGCTTTGGTTCTTCTTCACTCTCATCTTCCTAAATTTTTAAGAGTGTAAGGAAAAGGGAGCAAGAGAAAAAAAAAAAAGAATACATTTAGAAGTTTATTTTAAAAATAAAACCAAATTAAATGATATCCCAAAACACAGCAACAGGTGAAGATGGGTCACTTCTATCTCTTAACAGCAGCCATTACAATCAAAAGCCAAACTTTCACATTTTTATCACTGGAGGGGGCTTGGATTGTGCTTTTTTGTTATTGGGTTCTCTTTTTACTCCAAAGTTCTGGGTGCAAACAAAGACTGTACAGCAGCATATTAATTCAGCTGTAAGAGGCAGGGAAAAATGTACATGTGTACTTTGTTACAGAAAGTTAGTCATTCACAGTTTGGAAGAAAAATGTAAAAGGGATGGATATGGAAAAATGGGTAATGATAAAATAAAGTGTGCCACTGTAGCCACAATTAACTCTAAGCTGAAGCATGCAGGTTACAAGAAACTTCAAGACCTTCACAAGATGCTGCACCTCTGTGGGAAGGCTAGAGGCAAAGTGCTGTAAAAAGAATCCACTACGAATAAGTTAATTGTATAAAACACACCAATGGGCTTATGTTACAAAAAAAAACCCAAAACAACAACAAAAAAAGAATATAAACATGTTGTGGCAAAATTGTCTGGGAAAATGATCCAGACACAGCATATTCCTATGGATCACCTTCATCATCTGTATGTTAGGAACTTTTCCTGGTAAATACCAAAGCGTTCCTCTCCTTTTCAAGTATGCTAGTCACTATCACCCCATCACTACTTAGCTGCAAAGAAAGATGATGCATCAAGTGACAGAAAGTGAAGAGAAAGGAAACTGAGCTCAAAGACACAAGCAGAGAATTCATTGATCAAAGACCCAAAATGTTTCTCTCTTAGGAAAAGAGATGACAAAAACAGTACTTTGGTCATCAGCATCTATCTGTAACAGATGGCCTACTGAACTACAATGCCAGAGAGAGATTTCATAAGCTTCAGTAAGCCTCTGTTAATACTATACATGCATAGACATACACAAACCCATATATATCCCTGGGTCTTCACTGGGAAACAGTACACCTGCAATAATTGTCTCCTACGCTCACTATTAGTTCTAATGAACACATGAACGCTGAGTGTGTTTCCCTCATAAAACATGTCTTTCATTCGTAAGCAACCAGAATATAACATTGCAGTGCTCTAGTAAAGGAGATCCTTCACTTCAACCTACACCAACCACTGCTTTCCAATCCCTAGAACAGGGAATAAAAATGCACAGTGCCAGTCTATGGCAGAAGAACTATTTGTTCAACATTTTCTTGTAGCTAATGACGTGAAAAATAAACTTGGAAGAGACATATGAACTTGCTAAGAAAACAAATTTTGTTTATTAAATTGCCTTTGGAGTACTTCCCAAGTTAAATATTACGGCCATTTACCACATGTGCTACCATCCCACACAGTAACACATACATCCCCTCACACAAAACACAAGAAAGCCATCCGGACCTATGGAAACACTCGGTATTTAGCCCAATGCCTATATAAATACGCTGCAAAGAGAGGCCCTTTTAAAATGTTATTTGTTTTATGACAGAATACAAATGAGATTAATGTAGGGATGTCAGCAGCCCATGACGTAGCAGTCTGAAGTGAGGTGTCAAAATGTCCACCAAGAAACAATTTATTCAGTAAATCTAACACTGAACAAAGTTGTTACCAGACAGAATGACAATGTCAAATTACAGGGCTGTGTATAAATCAGCCAAATTCCCTGCACCTACAGATCCTTAATAAATGACTACAGGGTAGAGGGAGGAGATAAAGTCAAAGAAAAGAGCATACATGTGACGGAAAGAGGGCGGAAGGAAGTATGCATCCATTTTACGGCAATTAATACATTACTGCATTTTATACATTGCTTACAAAGATTACACTTGAAATGCATGGGTAACCATTGAATAAATTCAGAAAAGTAAAAATTGAACTCCAGTCATCTAGTTTTCGTAAGATCCCACATGTTGCTGGAGTCTGGACATCCAATGTGCAACCAATGTGAAAAGTTAATTCTAGTCTCTTGAGCAGTTTGCATAAAAGCATTCATCCATGGACCATTAGATAAAGTTACTGTAAATAAGTTTTGGCTGTCTTATTTATGAGTGAAAACTAAGTAATTTTTTCCTGCACATGCATATACAAAAAATAGATACTTTCAAAAGTCAGTGCATTGAAGCATTCTGCCAGGCTTTAAAAATAGGGAATAAAATGAAAACTTCCAATATTGGGCACGATGATGTACCCATTTCACGCTTTCTTGACAGGTATCTTTTATGTTGAGTAAAAGTCAAGCTGAAAGGTGAATTGAAATGTGGTGGGGGCACTTTGCTGCAAACAAAATGAAATGAAAAAGGTGATTTGCAAAAAATGCAAGATTTCTCTGCTCCTTTAAACTCTCTCTGATATATTAAATGCACCTGACGAGCTCTTAGTCAGAGTATCAGAATTTAATCATTCTAAAGGTATTTTTTTGTCAGGAAAAGCTTTTATGCAGTCTGAACTTCTAAAGTAAACACAAGCCAGTGTTAATAAAAAGACAAATCAATAATTTTTGTTAAATTTTAATAATCCTGAAAACCTACAAATAAAACCATCAGCAGCCTGAGTTGAAATGACAGTTAGTTGTGTTTCTATGACAACCTAGAGGAATAGTACAAGTCCTGACTTGCAGCAAAGCTAAGATATAAACAGGGTGACATTTACTCCATACAAGAAAACTCACAGCTTTCCTTTCTTAAGAGAAAAAAAAATAAAGGGAAGAAAAAAAAAAATCAATTGCTCAACTAACATGGATTTTCGCTAAGTGTATGGCACTTTTAATTAAAGAAAAGTCCTTTAAACCATCCTAGAGGATTCTAAACACTTGAAAATAAATTTTATAGCACTGCTTTTTGTACCATTGCTTAACACTTCTTCTGTATTTTCTGCCTAAAAAATACCACAACAAGCCCAACAAGACTGAATTTTTTATTTCCTGACAAACGTATTAAGAGGAAAAGAAATATATATTGCAGAAAATGTGCTAAGCACTCCACACATGGCAGCCTTAAATTCTGAAAGGGAAGGAGATCCACGGAGCTGACAGGAGGAAGCTGTCTTCATGGTGTTGCAAAACAAATAATGACCATTTTTTCAATCACAGGAATGCTAATTTGAAACTCATATTCCGTTTAGTTTTACACTTGCCTTCTACTGCTCAAGCTAGCAGTCAAATTGCTAAAAAAAACCCACAAAGAACCCATAAAGAACAGGTATACATAAACATTTTCCATTGAAAGCATGCTTCCAGTTGAATTAATTAGTCTAGTTAACCAGTAAGACTAACACAAATCCCTTCCTACTAAGAGCTCTTCCATTTGTTACTGCTGAACTCCTGAATGAAACCAGATTCCTTTTCCCACATCTAACATCTAGCACGTCTGAAACTCCCTATGAACTCTTCTGGAGTAGACTTACAAAACTGAGGAGAGCTACAAATGTGCAATAAGCTCTCAAAAGGCCAGTGCCACTCCAAGGGATGCTCATCTGTCTTCTGAATGCAGGTTCACTACCTTCTTCAGACATTCTGCCCCATCTTTCCCAGCTTTGCCTACAGGAACAACAACGAGTAGGGAAAAAAAATTAATCTGAAATCAGTCTTCGTGAAGAAAATTTCCACAAGGAATCTGTGGGCAGTTCCCAGAGTTATTCCATTAGTCTACATTTGCTCCTGCAGCAGAGGATCTGCCCACAGGACAGTCTGTCACATGAACTACATGCTCTGCTGATTGCGGATACTCTAATTATGTTAGGGGCACTGACAGCAAGTGTCATCCTTCCTGCACGATTTGCCCTCCAAGTTTTTCAAAGCCTTTATGGAAATAAACGGTGCATACATTATAAGGCAAGTGCCCTTCCTCTTTGCTGCACGTCTTCTGGCCAGTCCCAGCTAGAATTCCCATTACTATAGGTGGGTGTACCAGCCTTGTTTACAGCTGCAAGCTTTGACCCTGCAAAGCATTTAAGCTCAAAGACAAAGATACCTGAGGTCCATCACTCAAGTAATTTCAAAGGAGCTGTGCTCACACCCTACTGCAACAAGGCCCGGTGTCATAGGCCTTCCTATAAGGGCCTTCTTTGAAGTTCCCATTGATTTCAGACATTCCAAGAGAAATATTAAATCAGCTTGTTCCCTCCTAGCCTAATGGCCATTAATAGTGCTCTGTTTCTGTGTGTCTGGATAGGTAATGTGTAGGATGCATTCTAAAACCTCATTCAAAACAAAAAGCAGAACGAAAAAATAACCCATCCTGCTGCTGAAGTACAAACCCAGCTAAAAAGTGAGGAGTCATTTGTGAGCGTAACTTTAGTTGACATTTAATACAGGCCAGATCTTTGGTAAGCCACATAAAACCTACCAAGAAATCAGCATTTTTATGTAGCCAAACAGTCATCAGTATCACACAGAAGAAAAAACAAGAGTTATTAGTATACAAACTATATGAACATCTCCAGTAGAACCAAAGAAATTTACTTTGGAGTTTATTTTTGAGTTAAAATAAAGGTTCACAGAACACCCTCAGTTACGCAAAACTGAGTAAACACATCCTTAGTGCTCTGCTGGGGGCAGCTTCACTTATTACAGACATTCAGCAACAAATATAAAAAAGCAAACATAAAAAGACCTCAAGCCCTAGAACGCCGTCCCCAGGGAGAACTTCTTACTTCTCTTCTATATTTAGAGAAGCATAAAGTGCAGCAAAATACCCAGCAGAACTCGGTTACCAAGATCATGCATTACCTTTTTGGTCTTGACATCTTGACTTGATCCAAAGCATAACCATCTGCAACTGTTAACTTTTTTTATGGAACTGAAGTGTTAATCAGGGGGTCAGACTGGCTGTCTCAGTTTTGGTTTTGAGAGCCTGTGGGATCATGGGCTGGGAAGGTTCCTCCCTCTAAAAATCCCCTAACTGACACACAAGCAGTGAACACTTACCTGAGTGGCCAGGACTCTGCCGAGGAGTGGAATGGGTGATTTCTAACAGCACTGCTACAAAAGGCACATCATCAGCAGGGATTTACACTTTAGCCTGACCCTCCAGGCCATCCACAAACCCTTCCTACCTCCAGCATTGCCTGGGAGAGCAGAACTGCATCAGGGCAGCTATGCAAAACTGTTTGGACATGGAGGCCCAACAAGCACCTTACAAACTTTAGGATGACTGTCACAAGACTTCCATGAAGAAGCAAGTACTACCCAACAACAGATATAGCTAAAACCTTTTATTTAAGCTTCACCTCTTTTTATTTAACCTTCACCTCATTACCACACCTGGGAATTTCACTACAAGGGCTGGAATGACTCTTCTGGCCTGGTAAAAAAATTATTATTATTTTCGGTCTTTCTCCTCCCATTTTGGGTCCCAGATGTTCTTTAGGACCTGACTATCTCCCTTTATTCAGGGTCAAGAAATACTGCAGCACCAATCTATAAATGAACCTGCCTTTAGGTTTGCCAAACCCCACTCCCAAAATTCTCCAGGAAAATACTCACCTAATCCCAAATCCTCAGACAAGCAGGTTCACTATTCCATTGATCTGTCATCTCTAGTTCTCTCTACACAGATCACACTTAGGCTAAATGTGGCCCAGACAATCTGGTAATCCAGATGACCAGGCACAAATCTCCATATTCCCAGTATCACTCCAGGAATATCCATTTTGCACTTCCTGCATCAGCAGATTTCATGGAAAGATATTTACTCTTTCTAACAGCTGCATGTTTAAACCCTGAGTTTAAGGCGGTAATTACATAGAAACAAAACTGACAAACTGTGTAGTTTTTCCACTCTGGAATGATGCTTCAGTTTAGACACCCTTGCTCAGCTAGGACAACAAGCAGTTCCTTCAGCCTGGTCTGGAGGGGAAGGTAAGATGCAGGCACAGCAACTCTTTACTGCAGCTCTGCAGGGCTGGGTCTGCTGGCTGGCCTACTCTGGATTTTGGGACGCCAGTGGAAAAGGAGACAAGTGACTCTGCTCACCACAATGTTATATCAGACAGAGGTTGAAAGGGGTGGTCCGTCTTCAAAGCACCAGCCAATCCCGCCTATAGTCCAACTATCCAAACCCAACAGATTAAGGGTGCTGGCTCCCAACGTACCAATCTCTACTTTTAAGACTGTGAGTCCTGAACCCTCATGAACACGAGGAAATACAACTTCACATTCCCCTAGTTCCCCCTTCCAAATCTGCTCTGCTTTGTCCCCTGACAGCCCTCAAACCAACCTTTGCTGATACCTTAACACCCCTCAAACACTTCATCGAACCCTCCCACCCTGGACTCTCATCCCTATTTCAACACCTTCCAGTGTGCCTGCCAAGACCCCCACTTCCTTACCCTCCAAAGCCACCATGTTCTCACTTGGAAGATTGCTTCCAGACAGGCAACCCTGACGGCAGAGCAGCTTTCCTATACAGTGGTTTTAATGACTGCTCACAGCCTGACATGAAACGAATGTTCACAAGACACCAACAGAACTCAGCATGAACAGCTCAGCAAACACTGAATTTGGATCTAAGGAAAAGCAGAGCGCATAGCTCAATCCCATCCCAGCAGCACACCCATGCCAACTCACAGACACTCAGGGGCAGAGACCAAGAATGACCAGCGAGCAAGAAGACTTTGGAATACAATTACCATCCTCTATTTCCACATCCTGTTTCCATAACTTCAAATGCATGAAGGGAAAAAGCAATTTTATTTTACTAATACAGGGTTTATATATCCAAGTGAATGCACTGCCCATTTGCAATGCACGGGTATATGGCTAGTGAATTAAAAAAAATCAGGAAAAATTCTGAAAGAGCACAGGCTGCTGTATTTTGACCCCCATATAAACACAGGTTTTGTGAGAACTAATATAGTTTGGAATA
This sequence comes from Coracopsis vasa, assembly GCA_026283785.1. NCBI lineage: Eukaryota > Metazoa > Chordata > Aves > Psittaciformes > Psittacidae > Coracopsis > Coracopsis vasa. The sequence continues at coordinate 11,061 of JANHGB010055429.1, forward strand.
AATAATAAAACCATATTCAAGTTTCCAACCTGCACAAGAATTAGTTTCTATTCTGCAGCTACTGCTACACAAGACTACAAAAGCCATAAAGACTGAAATTTCCAAACCATAAAAACACATTTGTGACTTATGCTGCTAAAAAATATTTTCTTTCTATAATTCTATGGTGAAAACACACTAATGTTACTTCACTGAAGAAAGTGAATAACCTCCCATCCAGTTCTTTTATGATTCCTCATAAGGCAAATCACCAATACTTCCCCAGTATCTGGCTGTAAAATTGGTAAATAAGGATTACGATGGTAAAATTTCACAGAGCAGTTTTCTGTTCTCCCTATGCATTTTCCACAGGGATTTACTTAATACCTTGACCTCTTTGGGAAAATGCAGATATACACCAGGAGCGAGGAATTAAGATGATATGGCTGCCTGTGAATATGTATCAAAATGGGCTGCATTCACAGTATGAAATGACACACAGATGAAAGGCAAAGCAGAGAGCATTCTATTTCTGCTCAAAACTGTTGTGGTATAGAGAATGTCACACTACATTTGCAGAACACCAATTGAAGATTCACTCCTACAGGTTTGAAGGAGCTGGGCACCAGCCAAGTTGCGAAGCAGAAGTAACACAGAGATGACATACTGCACATGAGCAATCATCAGAAATGGCACGTTAAAGAAAAATAAAAACCCTTAGTAAAACGTCCATGTAGTACAATTTGGTTTAATTTCAACTCCCATCAATCTGTTTTATTTCACTGGTAGTTTTGTGCATGGCAAAGAGCACCTGAAAACTTTCCAACCCACTTCAGTGCTCAAAAGCACAGCATCAGTCCATCCACATCAAGTGCGCCATACAGAGGCAGCACAGGGTAGGCTGTTTTATATTCCATGTCCAAATTCAATTCCAACACTGAAAAATCCCAACACAGTTCAAACCTCAAAGAAACTATGCATTTCTACTTGCATTTTCCTTTTGCTGAGTAAGGAACTTGGCCAAACATTTGTTTCCCCCATGAACACTGCTCAAGCAGCCCGGTTGCCACCTTGTGATGTACTGCAGATGAAAACTCTACAGTGCAGTGTTGTAAACAGCAGTTTTTAAAGTTCACCCACTTCCCTTGGTGGAAGAGCTAGATGGTAAACAGATGAATTTCCCACTACTTCCCTTTTTCCAGCCCAGAGTGTTATTCCACCCAAATTAATACATTTAGCATTTTGGAAAACCCACATCTTCATACTCTGTTCAGTAGCTTTTCAATTGCATTTAATTTATATAGCTCGCACAGCAGCATTTTTACTTCTTATGTATTCCACAACACACAGATAGAACAGACACTTCTGGTTAATATTAATAGCTCATTAAACGAAGTATCTAATTTTCACTCAAAATCAGAAGATATTAAAAGAATATAGCAATAATCCATTTTTCCTGCAAGTCAGTCCTCTAACGATGTATATTATAATGTTAGTTACTAGTCACTGCAAACTTGTTTTTCAAATTAATCTATGAAAAGATTCCATTTAAACCTCAATAAATAATTTACTATGCTCATCCTACTGACTCAAATTGATAAATTATTTGCATGATACATTTTCTCATCAATAAGAACTTTCTGTTTGGAATTTATACATCTTTTCCTTCCATTCTCCACATTTAAAAGGCCAATTTCACTTAAAGCCGTGCAGGAGGAAGCAATCTCTCTTCAGATTGCTCCGCTATGTGAAACAGAATATGCTTTTTGCGCATTTTTCACCCATTTTGTATTTTTAAAACAACTAGGAAAGAAAAATGGTCACCTAGTATAGAGCCACTCAACAATAAGGAAGAGTGGCATGATGAGAAGTATCCTGCTAAAGGTCAGAGAGGAGACAAAAAAATGCAAGTTGGACTGAGGTACAGTAGCCAAATCTGCTCCTCAACCACTCATTTTTCTGTTGCAATGGTGATGCCCCTTCAAAAGCAACTAGCCACAGAAGAGCTCACCTCTTCCAGCCCAATGCTCCACAGTCCATGTTAAAAGAACATTTTGATGGAAACAGAGTATGACAAGAAGCCTTTTTTACCAGATGCTTTATTTACTTGAAATGATTTAATTGCTTTGACCTAGTCCAGACCCGAAGTACAAGACTAAGATCTGGAGTGCACTGAAAAGGAAAAGAAACCACCAAGGATTTTTAGTTGTCTCTTTTTAAGGCTTAGATGTTTCTCAACTGAGTTCCTGCTCTGATCAGTCTTTAAAACCTCAAAGAACAAAACCACTATCAATTTCAGTGGTAAAAGTATAGCAGTGAGGGATACTTTTAATCCACCATAAATTGATGGAGCTCTGGTTTAACCAAGAATCTGTACAACACTTTTCTCTCTACAAACTCTCCTACAATTTATTAATATAAGTGTTTAAATAACTAAAAGAATAAATTGAATGAATAAATGCATCCCTTTCACAGGGTAGCAGTGATCAAAACAGGCAAAAGCCAAAGAATTAAGACCAGGAGATAGAAAAATGGAAATGTTAGGATGAAAACATATGCAACACTGATGGCTAACACATACAAAAACCTAGTAAAAAAACCAAACCAAAACCAAACCTGAAACAGTAATGCACATATTAAAAACTTTTTAAAACAGGATTTTTAATGACTTTTTGCAGAAAATTAATAGCTTCACCCACAGCTGTGGGTGGTTCCCTTCAACAGGCCAACCATACAAAAAAGTTACCCTGCACTGCAGCTACAAAAAATCAGTGAAACCCCTTAAAAAAGGATCACTTCACTGGACATAGCACTCATTTTACGATTCCAGGGAGACTTGTTCCTGAAAAGGTGATCCCTGTAAAAACGGATACATCCTGGACCAGGGCAATCTGCTCAGAGCCCCAGCAGAATACTAATACTAACAAACAACTAACAAAATTCCAGGATGGTAAGTTAGCTTTGATTCCCTCAAGTAGGAAGGTTCTGGGTTTTAATACACCATGATATTCAAACTCTGGGCCACGCAAAAGAAACCATACAATTTTATGATGACAAAAGCTTAACAGGGAAGCCATTAGTTCAGTCTGATCTCTGATCATACTTCAAATAATATAAGCAACCCCTGACAACACTTAGACTTCATGATTCTACCACTAGTTCTGGTTCTGAACTAGTGGTAGAATCATGAAGAATCACTAGAAATAGTCCAACAAGTGATGCAACCACTAAAATTGTGACAATTGTTCACTACTGCCTTTAAGTAATTTCTAAGCATGGTTTCCAAGTTTCATTTCATCAGCTACCTGCATAGCATCAAGACACTACAGACAGGACTTAAAATGCAAGAAGTGTTTTCACAGGCATTAGAATGATGATTAGATTGTTCTTTAGATCCAGCATCTACATTCTCAACATGAAAATTTCCTTTTCACCTCTCTACACACGTGAAATTAACATTAAAAACAGACATCAACTTTGTAACAAAGGTCTTGTTGAAATTTTATGACTTCTAATTTTGTGAAAGCTGCATGATGCCTACTTTTACTTAAGGTAAAACTAAATAAAATCCTGACAAGCTGGCAACCCATTTATGATTAATTCTGCTGTAAATACTTATTTACTACAGGCTGAAATGTTGAAAGGCCATTAAAAAGGCCACTAAAACAAGCTCCCACTTGAAATAAGCTTTAAAGAAAAAAAAACCCAACTGCCTCAGCAGGCAAGTATTTGTTCACTATCCTGTGAATGTCAACCCTTGAGAGGATTATTATTCTACTAAACACTGAGTCCTTGCCCAGTCATTGTCTACGAGCACTTCACATCACAAAGCAACATCTAGAATGAAACCATTTCACACTGGGCAAAAAAAACCCTGGTCCAGGCAGCACACAGCAACGTTAAAGGGCCAAAGAAATTCCTGCTTCTCACCAAGAACACCCTAGGCTGCCACTGCAGAAAAAGGCAGAGGGGAAAAAAATTATCCCACAAGAAACAAAGCCACCATCCTCTGCAAAAAGGTTGGTTGGTTGTTTTTCAGAATCCACCACTGCAGTCTCTGCAATACCCACCATCTTGGAAATTAGGACTGCTGCCTAATTAAAACCAGACCCCGTGTGTAAACCCAGAACCCAAGCATGAAAATTCATCCCTAGGTAAAAACCAGAACATCTTCCTAACAGCAAGTCCATTAAAGCTTTGGAGCACCTTTTTGGAGCCACTTCCACTTAGATACATAACAGATGAAAACACCCTATCGAGGTAATACCCTGCCCTGCACCACCTGTCCTTGCTGGTGGTCACAACTGAAGCAGATCAATCACCCTTATTTCTTCCTTCCTGCAGGTATCCCAGAAAACACTAAAGTCAGGTATCTCTTTCCAGATCTCTCAGGGTTCCTTCAGTGATGGCAGGTTTGTATTACACTGCTGTTTGGGGACAAATTCTTGAACCCTGTGTAGCTCCCCTTCTCTCCATACCTCCAGCATGCTTTTTCCAGCACCTACAGCAGGGTAGGCAGACCTCTCCAGCACACGACAAAGTCTCTGACAAAATGTCACCTCAAGAACAGAGACTACACGTTATTAAATATAGACTGTGAAGCTATTAAAATAACACAGCAATTACCTGAATGTAGTATTACTGCACACATAATTATACTGACAATTAAATTTTCATTTGATCAAAACAGAAGTGCATGCACTTGAATGTCTCTCAACATGATTCATTTTTCCATAATGGGGCAATTGTGAGGGTTTTAAATATAAAGAAGCTTCTAATAAGAAATCAGAGCTCCTTTTTAATCATTTAAACCCAGATTAACATTCCCTGCTACATAGCACTGGCAAAACTTCTAAAAACAACCACTAAGGCAGCATTTTTCCTTCAGTAGTGAAAAAGAACTAGTCCTGATACAGATTCAAATGAGAAGCATTTTAAGCAGACTTACCTCAGATTCATCTGTTGATTCCTCAGTAGACCTGGTTTCCTGTAAATGACACAAAGAACAAAGGGGAAATCAAGTAAATACATATATAACTGAGCAGTATTTCCCTTTAAAAAGTCCTTTTTAAACCATTATTAAGAAACAGATGACAAAGCAGAACCAACTCAAAATTTCAGAGTTTCCATCCTTTCCATTCAGACCCTGTTTGTCCTTACACTTGCAGTCTAGTGCCACACTGACACTCAGTGGCACCAGTTGACTGTGATACTATTGTCATTTACCCTAAAGAGAGAGTGATTTTATCAGCTGAGATTCCATGCCTATGAAAGCTTCCCTCCTTCCAGAAGCGGCAGCAAGTTTTGCAAAGCAACTCCCCACACCTTGACTTGCAAGGCAGAATAGCATTTGCAAGTTATCCACAAGCTAGCTTTGGTATTCAACTATTCAGCTGATGATCAACTTATTTTAAACTGCAATAATTTCAAACCATTTTCCACAGAAACCCAGCATTTCATTGAATCACAAATTGGTTTGTGGTGAAGTGACCTTAAAGCTCATACAGTTCCAACTCCCTGCCACAGGCAGGGACACCTTCCACTAGAGTAGGTTGCTCCAAGCCCCATCCAACCTGGCCTTTGAACACTGCGAGGGATGTGGCAGTCACAGCTTCTCTGGGCACCCTGTGCCAGCGCCTCAGCACCCTCACAGGGAAGAATTTCTTCCTAATGTCTAATCTCAATCTCCCCTTTGCCAGTTTAAAGCCATTCCCCCTTGTTCTGTCACTACACGCCCTTTTCAAAAGTCCCTCTTCATGTAGCAACTTTCTCCTCTCCATACCATGTCAAAGCAATGCCATGGGGCTTTCTCTTGCCTTTGAAGCAACTGTACCTTTAAAACATCTCTTTCTGTCAAGGCAATGATTCTTACTGTCCTACAAAAAAATGTTGCAAGTCAACTCCTCCTAATCTCTCACCTGTCCACTGAGAAAATCTGCTGATGCAATGCCTCCTCAAAGAGGTCAGCAAAATGAAGATTTACTTAACGTATTTATCATTATCAATAGCAATAAAAGATTACAACTAATACGCTGACAGTGAATGTAAGCATTTTAACAACAAAATACTATACAAAGAACGAGTAAGAGCGAAGGCAGCATTTCAAACCTTATGAAGTAGTATGTGGACAGCAAGATAAATTGGTAGAGAATTACACCAGAGAAGGCAAAAAAAGGAGACAATTACCAGCAGTTTAAAAGAGAAATAGAAAGGGATGAAAAAATACTGCACTGACAACCAGTGTCATTTTTATTTTGACACATTTATTTATTTGTGTTTACAAAATGCATTGATGGTGACCTCTAGGCAAAAAGTAAATGCCTCCTTTGCATTAGTGGAGGTTCACCTTTAGAGACCATAGTCACAAAGAAGGGGGAGAAGAAAAGCAGCATTTCTACTGGCTACTTGAAACTCAGCGGAAGGTGTTACCACAATTACTGCCTTCTGTTTGGTCCATTTTACTTACTACAATCAGGTCCACCTCTAAAACACACATGTGTATCTGACTATATACTGTGAGTTAAGTTGGGAAATTGCAAGTAGAAAGAACACAGGAGTTAAGGGAAGATTAAAAGGAGTAATATCCTGGCAGCCTTTCAAGTTCAGGTTTGACTTTGCAAGTACAACTAGTTGTCTGTCTGTCTGTACTCACACAATACAGTTACCTTTGAGGAAATAACAATTTTGTTATATACAATCTTTACGCATCTTAAATTCTACTTAACAGTAACTCAGGACAGAACTAAAATATTGTTGTGTACCATTGCCAGCCTATTGAACAAGCTAAAGCAACACATGAAGTCCAATGCAACATATCACTAGGTACCTAACAAAACCCCCTGCCTTTCCTCTTGAATACCAAGAGTTTTTTACCCAACTTTTCAATAAACCAAAACTACTAGCACCACCATTTAGTTATTTTGATTCAGTTCACACTCTATAAAAGGAGAATGTGTTTTAAAAATTAAATCTTTCTCCCAAATAAAATAAGCAATTACAGGAAGTGACATTTTTGCTGGTACCCATGAGACTTCATAGTACAGCTACACTACTTAGATTAGTTTTTCCCTCATGGTTCTAATTGCTTTGGCTTCAGGAGAAAACAAATGTAGGTATAAGCTCAATACTTAACACCACACAGACAGACTCACATGAATGCAGGGTGGAATAACAACCCACTTGCTTTTACAGAAGCTGATTCTTACATCCACCCGAAACAGTTAATAAAGATTAAACTGAGTTGCAAGTTATTATTGGAAAATACTGGCTTACAGAGCCAGGGCACACCAGAAGTTGATTCAAGTAATCAATCAGTGTGAACCAATAAAGTATCAATCTACTTTGATTTAAGACATATGCCCTGGTATCCCTACTGCATTCAGGAGTCACTGCAACAGCAGCTACTAAATTTCATAATAGTATATAAATTCAGGCAAATACTGCATGGCCTTTATGTTTTACTGCAGAAAACAACATGCAAAAATTCTGAGGGAGTCCTGGCTTAGGAAAGAAATACAGAAACTGTTCTCTGATAAGAACTTCGCTGAAGGTGCTTACAATTGACACTTACCTACTAACTCACATTACTAGCAACTTACTACGAAACGCTTTTTGCCTGAGTTCTCCCATTTGCACCAACAAACTGGAAGAGTAAATTGCAGTTATGATTGCCCTGGGGTTTTGTTAGGTTCCTCTCCCTTCCCTACAAATGCATGAGCCAAGAGGATTATCCCCCACTTCTACTTTTTAGTAGCCTTGTAACTGTGAAAAGGAAATCCCTCAACTGGGATTTGTAGGTGACCAGAATCCCAAATCATGTAGGAAGAGCTGTCATTGGTGGGTCTCAGACTCTAGGGGAAAATCAGCAGTACACTTCAGCCAGCTGGCGAATACTGTTGCTCAAGCAGTCTAAGAATGGATAAAAGGAACATGGATGAGCAATCCACAGAAATGTGAAGCTATCTCTCACCATTATAATCTCTCACTTAGCAGATCCAGCATAACTTCTCAATAAATTCTAAGCTGGCTTTCCACTGTGATGGATATAGGGTTTTCCCTTCCCCACCTCAGCAAAGATCAGATGCTATCCACTATATGTTTAGGCTCATAACTCAAAGCTGTTGGGCAAGGAAAACCATGAAACTTGGGTTTCAAAGAAACCTACATGCACAATAGACACATCCCTTTCAGCAGGGGTGTGCGTGCTCCCCAAAGGACATAAACAGAAATGAATAAGGTAACTTCCCTCCCATAGTCCAAAGAGAGCAAAACACAGGCTGTTTTCATCTCCTGCAGCATTAGAGAAGATAACTTCTCAGAGCTTGTTTTATCCCAAGAGCCCTTCCAAATGCTGTCACAGTTAAAAACCCACCAAATCAGGGGACGAAGCCTCTCCCAAGGAAGCCAACCCTTCTCAACCAAACCCCTGGCAGCAGGGAAGTCAATCTCCAACTCAGGCCAATTCCCTTGAGACAATTCTAACACTCTCCCACCTTTTAAGCATCCAAGCCAAACATCACACAGCTTAGAATCACAGAATACCAGGTTGGAAGGGACCACAGGGATCATTTTAGCTGTATGTCAAAGTCCTGGCTCAGCAAAGAAACACTGAGAAAGCATCTGAAAGAACGGGAAACTTCACTTCTTGCTTGTACTATATTTATTTCTCGGGAAGGAGCAGTCTGGGCAGGGGGAGCTCCAGGAGAACCACGGGTGACGAGCACCAAACCTCTCGGATTTTGTGTCAGGAGAAGACTCCCCTGTGGAGATGAACTTGCTCACGCCTCTCGGTAAACGGCAGCTTCTCGACCATTTCAGACAGATCCTTCAGCTCTTTAATCCTGGCTCTACAGCGGCTACAGCTGCATTCCTAAGCCACCTCCCGCAAGCCACCGAGCCCCAGGGTCCTGCACTGGGTGCTGTGTAAAGAGCAGAGCCCCCATGGTTTGCCTCCCCAGCCCTCCCTCAGGCTGTTCTACACAAACCCCGACAGGCCGCGGCAGGCAGCCCCATCCGCGCAGCACTGAGGAGGAACGGGGGCCTCGCCGCACCGCCGCCGACCCTCGCCGGGCTGGCTGAGCCCCCTGTCCCCTCACACACGCTCTGCCCCTCCGCTCCGCCTCACTCCCCGGCCCGTCCGGCTGTAATAATACCCTCACGGCGTTACCTTCTCCTCGGCTTCCGCCATGGCGCGGCCAGGGCGCTGTCATGTGAGGGGCAGGAAGCAGGCGACGGCGGAGGCACCTGGGAAATGTAGTTTCGCCCGAGGGGTGTGTTTTACTCTTTTTTTCTTTTTTTCTTTTTTCTTTTCTTTTTATTTTTCCTTCTTTTTTATTGTTGTATTTGGTTATTTTTTTTGGGGGGGTTGGTTTTTGCCGAACTTTGGCCATGGCAGTGCTGCCTTACAACCTACACCAAAGCCACAGGGACAGTGCATCCCAGCTGGGCTTCCCATCTGCCCTCCTCAGCTGCAAGCGAGATGATTTCTTTTCAAGCCGAATTCCTTCGATTTCCTCAGGGAGACCTTAATCCACCCAGCTGTGATGGACTGAAGGTGGATGCTGTGGTGAATGATGAGGGTTAGCAAGGGGTTGGGTGTAGTTGAAGCTGAGATCCCCTTGCAGTGTGCTCACGGCCATGTTGTGCGCTGGACTGCCAGTTCTCCAGGACGAGGCCCATTTGTTGGTGCCCATCTGAGTACAGCCCTGGTTTCCATTAGATCCTCTGGTAAGATGTGTAGCAGCCTCTGTCCTCTGTGGTTTTGTACTTAATTTGCCAATGTTAAAACTGCCCACATGTTTTAATGTCAGGAGGAAAGTTTTAGAAAGCCTAAATATCTTTGTACAGTTCTAGGAGCTGCTGCCTCTTCTTTTTAACTTGAAAACAAGACTTGAATGCCTTTCTTGCACCCAAATTACTTATTTCATATGTTAAAAATGTAACCAAAGCTAAAGAGCAATAGGCAGTATGTTTTATCACTTGCTCTTGGAGCTATTCCAAGTCTAAGGGGGAGCTGCAGTGTTAATGTACCAAGTCTCTACCCTTGGGATCAAAGCCAAGAGTTTAAAAATGCGCAGCTCAACGTTGGCAATAAAAGAGAAATCTTGGAATATGATACTAGAAGACCATAAGGCCACACAATTAAATTTAATTGCAAAGAGTATTACCTTGGATGTGAAAATCATGTATATCGTTGCCATACCTTTAGAAACTAATGGTGATAGTTTCGACTGAGAAGAGATAGATCTGTCCTTTAAAATCATACTAAGAGGTTGACACTGGGGTGAGAGAGAACTATCAAAGTTAACAGTGTCAGTACAGGAGCATATGAATATAACTATCATGAATACATTTCATTTGCAAATGATGTAATATAAAAAAACCTCTTTTTTTTGTCTGTTACTAGATGTCTGTGGAGGATCAGGGTACCATGGCAAAGAAGTGTGTAGATGTCATCCTGGCCATATAAGCCAAGAGATATCTACAAACAGGGAGATGTTTGGCTGTCACTGTACAAAATATCGTTGAGACCTCACCTGGGTATAATGGTGTATTTCTAGTCACCTTTGTTGCAAAAAAGATCAATTCAAACTGGAAGGGGGCAAAGGACCACTAAAAGGAGCACAGGAATTTAGGGTCTGTTCTGTTGGAGAAGACTGAAAAAAAGAAGGGCTTGGCTTCTTCAGTTTAGAAACAAAAAAGAGCTGAAGAGGAAGAAGAGCTATTAAAGTACAAGCTATGAGATCAAATAGGTACCAGCTATTTTCAATGCATTTATGCTGGAAATGAGAAGTAGATTCCCATGTGTCAGACATGCATGGTCCTCAGAACAGCCTTGCTGGCAAGAAATTTAACTGACTTCAAGATGAGACTTAGTAAACTTATATAAGAGACTGTAAGGGATGTTTGCCCACAGTTGTGTTGCTTACCCAGAGAACTCATTCCAGTCCCATTCTGACTTCTTTGAATTGTAGTCCTGTTCAAATCAATTAAAAATATATCATTGCTGTCAATGGAGTCAGGATTTGTCCTGTAATATGCAACGCACAAGCTATCTTACCTGCTGCTTGGAGTCTGTATGTATCTAGTGAAATATTTTTTGGCTGATAATGAGGGTTTTTTTCACATTTTCATGGGGAAAAAAATGTGCATAGGGGTTTGGGGTTTCAGGGTTGGTTTTCTTTCTTTTTGTGGCACTTCTTAAACTGGAATGAGCATTAATAACTGACTTTATAAATGCCAACCAAAACAGAGTGTAAGGGAACGGATGGCAGATCTTGTAAACTTCGCTATTATAACAGCTAACGCTGCACATTTGTTACAAACAGAGCGGTCAAGGAACAGCTGTTCCTGTTTCCACTGCACATAGTATAAGTGGTATAAACAATGTGATTTACTCACAGTTTGCTATTTATTTTTAGCAGAAACAGGCAAAACTAATTTTTTTCTGGTTTAGACTTAAGGTATGAATTCAATCTGCCATGATTATAGGTTTTTATTGTGTCAGGAAAATTTAATACGTTGGCATGTGATTCTGCCACCCCTCCCATACCCGCCTTCCAAAACTGCTGAAAGCCATCAATAAGCAGTGACGTCAATGGGGTTTAAAATCTTTCAGCACCTCCTGCATAGCTTCCTACAGATAGCCTGAGAACATCCCAGTCAACCTCTGGAGATGACAAGCTTAAGCGTAGTTCAGCATTAGTGAAAAATACAGCACTGCCCAAGGAAAGTAAATATTCTGTTCTAACCTTAAAAACTACTCTCTCTCACTGCCTGCCAGGCCATAGGTTTGAAGTTTGGATTAAGACAGTTGCACAAGAGGAAGAGGTTTGGGATCCCTGGTGAGATTATGAAGGCTTTGAAGTTTAGGTAGAGCATTTTGGCTCTGATCCTTCTCAAGGGACAGGCTGGCTCTACTTTATTGTTTAGTTTTAACATGGTTCACCAAAAATAGCAGTCTTCATAAGTCTTTTAAAATAAAGATTTTAGCCATACTGTGATGTTTTAAATGTTCATAGTGCCTGCTTTAATGCAGAGCGTCCAGTTGATGGGAAATCTGCAGGACACTTCTACCAGGATGCTGACACTCCCCATCCAGCTTTCTAAAATTCAGGTCTGTCAGGGGTTTCTGATTTATCTTTTGCCACAGAAATCAGAATTATCATTGAAACTTGGACCTTGACCAACATTCAGATTCCAAATACTGCTAGAATTTTTATCTCATGTTTTAACATACTTTCTCCCTGACTACTGTGAAACATAACAAGTAGCAAGTATCCATGCCATTTGGTAGAGATTATTGTATTTCAGCCTCCAAGAGCTCTCAGTTGCTTTCAAGTAGGACTGATTCATCCAACAAAATATTCAGCTGGCTTGTCTCTCACCACTGTTGCCACCACTTATTCAGTAAAAAAAACCCAAGCGGTGTTGTCTGTAAGTTACTAGCATTTAAAAACACTGTGCTGGATAAAACATAGCTAATGTTGTCAGAACAATAGGAGTTCAAAGGCTTTCCTCCTCCTGTTTGTTTGTTTGTAGAAAGAAACTTGCAAAGGCTTTTGTTTTCTTTTTTTATTTTCCTCCCTTGCTATCAAAGAATTATTTCTGTGAAGATACTTTCAGTTTGTACCATAGCTTCCACGAATATAATCTTGAATATGTTCAAGAACTTTGGGCTTTAACAAAGATCCTATTTCAACTGCCAGCATTATATTGTTTTGCAGTTGTTTACTTTTTTCTTCTTAATCCACCTCTAAAGTTTATCACGTTTCTTCTTCAAATAGTTATCAGAAAAATAACTATAAAACCAATTTAAATTATAAATTTAAAAAACCCAAATAACACTCTTTAATGGCTTAGAGTTAGATAAACCATATAAACCTTATAAAGCTAAGCTCATATGCAAATCTTCATGGGATAATCATTAACAAAGATAAATATCTTCTTGTTAACCATAGTACCATATGAGCATCATAGTAACTGCCTTCTTCAACTGGCACTAAAAGTTGCCCCTGTGTAATCTACGATAGCAACAAAAAGACAAGGTAAGGAATGGAAGTATACCATTACCACCATTACTACCAATTATTACTCCCAATATATCCCACCACTGCAGCATATTTAAATCTAAATGACCAGCTAGTTTTGTAAAAATGAGCGGTAATATTATCAGAAATATTATTATAAATTCTTTAAAATAGTTGTTTTGTGTTCTCCAACATTTAAAGATTTTTCCAAATTATAGTGAATTATTTTCAGATCCTTCATCTTTTTTTTTTTTTTTCCTCTGACCCTGACTCCCTGTCTTTGTTTCTTCTGCTCCCTTTCTTTATCTCCACTGTCAGGCAGTCTTTACTGAAAGATACCTTCTTGTGCTGGGTAGCGCACACAGAGATCAAAAAATGTGGAGAACAGTAAACAGCTTAAAGCCAGTACAATTATCCATTTATTAAAGATAAACAATGGTTGTACATAAGGGGGAAGGTAGTAAGGGACCCTCTTAAAAACCTTATAGTTAAAAATATAAAGGGTCTAGTAGAGAAGGAGCAAGCCTGAAACTGAAAAATTATTAAGCTACAAGAAAATTCCGTAGATGTATAGATTATGAAGCAAGATGGGAACAGCACTGTAATTTAATCTGAACTGCTTCTTAACATGGGCCATGAGATTTACCTGAATTAATTCCTTTTTGTACCATTTTTCTTAAACAAAACATACCTTGACATAACAATTCCAATTACACAGAATTCCCTGCATTTCTGGTAAGTCATTTCAAGTGCAGTTATACTCACTGCTATTAAAATAAAGAACACACAAGAAATGTCTTCTTACTCAGTCAGAATAGTGGTTCATGTAGCCCAGTGCTTGGTCCTTGACCATGGCACTAAGAGATGCTACTTGGGGAGAGCATGTACCTCTGAGCTCCACTCTCCTGGTCTTACCTGGCATCTACTGGCATGGCATTAGGGATGTTAGAAGGCTCATCCCTGACTGCTCTGTCTGTTGTCTGTTAACGAAGGTGCTGTTGATGAATTTATCTTTTTTGGACCTTAGTTGTGGATCTTTGCAGATAATGCTTGCCTTCACAATCTCTCGAGGCAGTGAAGCCCAGAAGTTCTCTGCTTGATGCTTAAAGTTCTTTCTTCTCTCTTTTAAACCACTATGGCTCTCCTACCAGTTTTGAGAAGCACTCTTTAGTTCTAGTATTGCAGGACTTTATATAATGGGTTTTCCTTATCCCTATGGCACGTTTACATTTGTCTTTCTTCAGGTTTGAGTCCCCCCATTATGTCCACTATGCCATCATCTGTTAGGAGCTTTTGAAAGTTCTGCATTAAAAGAGTTCTGTTCCGCATGTGAGTACTTGTAGCCTAACATGAAATCACTTCTCAGTCATTTCTTAAGTTAAATAGAAAGATGCCACTGATTCTTTCACAAAAGATATTTTACATCCTGCAAATAAGTTTTGTGACTCTTGGCTGCTGTACTTCAAATCTGTTACCATCTTTTGTAACTTGCACCTAGTGGGACATGACTCTATTAGTGTTAAACTAATGCAAGATACCCATCCCTCTTGCATTTATTTTACTATTGTTAATAACTCTACCATTTCCAGCTCTCATTCTGTTGTAAGGATTCCTTCTCCTTCCTAATAGAATTAAAGCACTCCTTGTCTTTAATTCTTCTAACATTGACTTCCTTTTTTTTGCTGTTTCATATAATATGTATTTTTATGAATCCTAGGTTTTAGTTTACAGTTACAGCCACTGATTTTTTTCTCATTGAAACAATAAAAAAAGCCTGTAGATATAAACCTACATTGGATGCTTTCACATCTTCCTCAAGGATATTTTGTGTTTTGTTGTCTTGTTCTAGAGTCCTCGCTATTCTTTTAGGAGTTCTCAATTCCCATTTATATGTTCCTTCTAGCTGATTATTCATCAGTTTCATCTTTTAAAAGCAGCATTAGTGTTTGTCTTCAGTATGAGCTATATTCCATTGTCAAACATAAATGTAATATGAGTAATGAGCAGTTTCATCAAAGAAAGCACCCAGATTTGATCTAATTTAAAATTAAAGCATAATGGTTAGAAGAGTCTTAAGATATTGTTTGGTCCAAGAGTCTCCAGAACAAGGTTAAATTTAATCCCCTTGTTCGTATTTAGGTTTTGTTAGCTTTTAGCAATTGGTCTTTCTTGCTATGCATTGAGAACTGGTGTCTACTTTTATAAGTGAGGCTAAGTCTTAAGAGAAAATACTTATTCAGGTAGGACCCGAAATCTTGACTGTAGGACTTAATAGTTTTATTAACATTTCTGGAATTTGAAATTGAAAATACAGAATCCCATTTTCTAAAACTTCAGTCTGGATTAAGGTAATTCTTACAAATTATCTGTTTTACAGTGTGACTTCTACAGAACTGTGTATCGTGTTTGTTATGTCCAACTTTATTGTGTACATTACAGGTATAATGAAATCCTTATCATTACTGAATTATTGACACTTCCGTCTATATTCTTGTTACAGGTTGCACTAGCAAGAGACTGTTTCCTGTTTCCCAACAAGGTGACTGGTGCAGACTGTCTGGAGGCAATGATTTCTTGTGAGTTTCCAATTTTAAGTACCTGCAATGGTGTGAAGATAGTTTTTCTGTCTGTTGGGTGGGTGTCTTTCATTTTGTTGATAGGTTTTTCTTGTCCCGGAAGGAGACACTAAAGGAACAGTATTACAGTGATACACAGATATACCTTGGATACATATCATTGATCTGCTTGCATTTTAATCTGAAGGGTGAAGTTTCAGGATACAATAAAATAAAATTAATAAAACATAAGCCATTCTTCTTCAATCTTAAGTTTCATGGCTGATGAAGGTTTTTCCATTGTTAATTAAGAGTTGTTCATTAAAAAGGTCAAAGGTAGCAACATTTGTTCAAGTACCTTAGAGAAGAATTTTGCAAAAACAGGAACAGATTGCTACCTAAATAATGTAATTTCATCAAAAACAATCCTGAAGAAAATGTAATTTGGTATATTTATATATATATAGTGGATAGATGAATTATCACTGCAGTATGAAGCTTCTCTATGTTTGGCTTAGGCTACCTCACTTGCTGTGTTGTGAACACAACCCATGTTGTGTGTTGTAAATCAGTTTGTTTATGCCACATCTTCTCACTGTTAAAGATTTGGAGTTCTTTTGGAAGTCCTTTCCACCTGAAACAAAAGTGGTGTTCTTTTTGAACTTGTCGTATTTTGTATGGCTTCAAGGTGAAAAAACTATAGATTACATGTATTTTCAAAATAACCCTCTGCCTCTAAACACCAAAAAAAACCACCCTATAAAGTAGTGTTTTCAGAAGCAGTTGCTTATCCCTGCTGCCAGTGAAGTTGGTAGGACTTTTATTATTGATTTCAGTAGGAAGAGATTTAGACCAACATTATATGCTTTTGAAAGTATTAACCATTATTCTTCAAATAATTAATAGATAAGAAATAAGTATTAAAAATTCTTAATACATTTTCTTGACAGCTGTGTTCTAGCTTGCCTTTGACTCTGAGGAGTCAAATCACCAAAGCCTAGTAAAGCTCTCTCCTATCCTTTTCTTCACAAGTGTTATTTCTGAGAAGTATTTTCCTTCACTTCTTCTGATCTGCTGTGTTACTGAAGGTTTTTAATGGAGCCAATATTAAATAGAACATTGGAAAATCTATTTTGTATTTACAATGAAAAACACTTTTCTTCTTCTTCTTGACATACACTTAACCTCAAGGAAAAATACTTAGCTTTCCACCTACTTAAATAGTGTACATAATGTACAGGAAATGATTGATGAGGTTATCAGAGTTCCTACCTGAGAAATACTGTATGCTTTCCATGCATAATATTCCAGTTATAACCATAGAGCATATTACACTAACATTCTGAAGTGAATTCTCAACTTCACAATCTTTGTATATATACTCTGTAATACTGCTTAACTGACATCTGGAGAGTGAGAAGAAGGAAAGAACTAAAAACGTGGAAAGGGAGGAGAAGCAACAAAATAAATTAAGGCACAATTAGACTCGTGCCAAGCAGATAGCTACTGATACTGCCATTTGACAGATGTGACATAAAATTCTGGTGCCACCAAATTGAATAAGGGGTTTGCTCTTCATCAAAAAGGGGTTAAAACTTTTCCCAAATATTCCGTATTCCCTGTTAAACCTATGATTGAAACATTCAGTAATTATGAACACATGAAATAGAGGCACGTGGCTGGTTACAACAGGAAAAAAAATAAAAGCCCATGTATTTTCTGATGATGCAAAGTTGCCTTCGTTCCCAGTTATTACAGTGTAACTGACCCATCTTAATTTGGGCACAGATCCTGCAATTTTATTCATGAGAGAAGTCCAATTAACTTTCCTGCAGCCCAAAACATTAAGTTAAAAGGTGTCACAATCCTGTGTATCCCCTCTAACTGGTGCTACCACCATACCAAGATGGTACTGTCTGAATACAGGTACAGAATGGATTCTGGCCAGCAGAATAAATCCTTTATTGTCTCAATGAGCTCCCTTTTATTTCCAGCTGTGTATGACATTCACACGAATAACCATTTACATTTCAGACCCTTTTTATACTCACAGGAAACTTAAAGGAAAAGCAGGCTCTCAGGGCAACTGAGGATCAGGCCATCAGTTTATTGCCACCAGGCATTTTAATCACAAATTCCCTTACCTATGAGAAAGCCTCTCCATTTACTGAAAGCGCAATCCTCACTGTCTGTTCTGTTTTCTGTTACTCTACTCATAACCTAGCTTATAAAAATCCTTTTATACTCAATTCTTTCTTTGATTACATCTTTAGCTGCATGTATCAACCTGCTTCTTTGCACAACTATATTTTCCTTGCCATCTCTTCCTATCTTCTTACATCCCCTAGGATTTGACCCTAGACCACATAGCTGAAGTCTGATAGTTCACCCTGGGACAATCTTTGATTATGAAGCAATGTCAGAGTCAAAATCCAAATCCCTGGGGTCCAAGGTAGTGCCTGTAAGTGGTGCCTGAGCTAATATACAGACTATTTAAGTATCTCCTCTTAGCTCGATGGATGTGAATAAATAGAGCTGGCACATGGCAATCACAGGGTGAGATCATCCACAAATGGCATTTTTTACATTTGAAAATATTTTTTGAAATAAATTCTCTCCATTCTTCTCATTCTTTGGCTCCCATGAAGGTATTTGGTGGATAATACTTTTATGAGCTGTTGGGTTGGATATCGAAGGGCTCTACCCATTGCATACTAAGTGTGCAGCTTCAGAACGCCAGTCCTTACTTTTCCACTTCATTGAAGAAGATTTTCAGTACAGTGCTAAGAAGCAGCCTCAGTGTTACCTATGCCTGGATTCTGTCAGCTGTTAGTGACAGGTCACCAGCAACACTTCTCCACAGTGTTCACTGCCAAGCCAGAAAACGCCCATAGTGCTTGAAAACTGTTACAATCCATTTGCTTCATGCAGCATGGATGAGGAGCAACTTCCTGTTTTTCAAGTGGGGAAAGTGAGGCAAAGAGCATTACTAACTTATTTTAAGCAACTTAAAAGGAAAATCTCTGTCTCCTGATTCCCAGCCTCATGCTTTGACTACAGGACAGCCCTTCTACCCCATGATGGCCCTAATGCCTCAAGTATTGCCTTTTTCCATTAAGCAAATATTGATTTTGTTCTCCTGCTTGAAAACAGACTAGAAATTAACATGGCTCTTTTTGGTTACTTCATTGTTTGTGAATCACCTGGGAATAGTATTTATTAGTTAACTGCTGTTGCTCATCCAATGGGCACTCACAACCTTTTTTTCCCATGGTATGTGTTAAATAGCAGCTATTAAGAATGCTTCTCCATGACAAAGTGCTAGGCTTTCCCTTTAACTATTTAACATCCTGCAGACAGTACAGCCCTCAACATATAAAACAGATGACTCAGAAGAAACAGGATAGGGGCACTCAAAGATCTTGTTATTTATTTTATGAGCATCCAGCTTCTTATTATAATTAGCCCTATTATGTTGTGGTGGTGACGATAGCGTGGTACTTACTTTTGATGAGAGGATACAATTTCTGTCTGCAAGAAGAGACTTCTAAATCAACACAGGATCTCATTTGAATTCCGTCTAACCCCTTGAAGTAGCTGGGATTAGTAAGCGATGGGGAGGATCAAAGGGTGATAGGAAAAGATGCAAGTGAACTGCCATGATGACAGTTGGTGGTAACAGGCACAGCACACTGGAATTTCGGAGGTTTACTAATACATCCAGCACTAGTCCTGAAGGATCAGTGTACAGATCTCCTATGTCAAGTGATACATAACATGTTACTTCAGAGTTTGGTCAGAAGAGGGGCAAAATTACTGGAGTAAAAAGCCTAACAATTATTTCCTAAGGCAGTTCCTGTGAGAAGACTTGATGGAGATGGAAGATAGGGAAAGTCATGGGAGCTGACTGCTATCCTGTGATGTGCCACAGACTCAAGAAATGATAGGGGGAGAATTCTTTCACTGTTCTATACCTCAGTTTCCCCATCAATGAAATAGAAGTAATGAAATGTACTGATTGTTGTGAAGTATTTTGATATCTAGAGATGAAAAGTCCTAAGAACTTGAGTCTCGATCCAAAGCCCTTTGAAGTCCTCAGAAGGCCCTTGATTCAGCTCTCTTAATTTGCATTTGCCTTAGTCTGCAAGTCACCCACCAGTCTCCGGAAATTTGGAAAGGTACCACCCAATGCATTACTCAAAGATGGAAAAATACATTCTCAAGTAATCATTATCATTATCTTTGACTATTTGACTATTCAGTTTGAATTTACAAAACAGCAGTGCAATATATGCATTTGGATTATTTGTAATATTTTACAAGATCAAGGTGAAAACGTAGAAGATAGAGAAGGAAAAAACCCAGCATGTTTCCCTGACACCAAAGAACGAACTCTGACAGAAACAAGCTTTTTTTCTTTATCTTTCTTCTCTGAAGATAGATGAAAAAGATCAGGAGAAACTATGTCTCATTAGAAGTAAATGCAGTCTGTGGTAATCCATACTAAATTTACCAGGTTGTATCTTCTAAGAAGCTATTAGGCACCAAAGGGCAGGTAGGTAGATTGAAAAAAACAACAACACTAAAAGTATTTAAAAGTTGGTGTTTAATTTTTTTTCAATATAATAAATGAAGTGGCACGGACTTTCCAGAAGAATTTTAAATCCTTCCCTGTGATAGGTAAGGTGAGAGAAGGTTGTAAGATGAATGACAGTTTTGCTCATTATTCAACAAAGCTCACAACAAATGAAATGGCTGCCTTCAGAACGTACTTTGTTTTCTCTTTCTGGAGACTAAGCAGCTTCTTTTTGCTAAAAGAGAAATATTATCTTTATGAAGAAAATATTTTTTTCCTAATCAATATTTTTTTAACCTCTGGGTTATTACTTCCTCAAATCTCTTTTTCATTTTTTTTCCTCAAGATTGGTCTGTGTACTTTAATGAAAAATCTGCAGAACAGACACATGCTATTGTTCACATTAAAGCTTTCAAAGGTTATTAACTGTGATGGGGCATTACTTGTCTTCGGCACATTTTTCTGTACTGTATCACGTTCTTGGGATGTATGTGTGTGTATATATATAATTGGGAGCAGAAAGAATTAGCTGTTGGCAAAGCAGCAATATCCACACACTAGTTAAAGTCAAAGATCCAGGAAATACACATTCTGTTCTAGCTATGCCACAGATTCCCTACATCTTCTATATGCCACTTAGCTTCTTTCTGCTTCAGCTCAGGTATCTGTGAAATGGGATTAATAACATAAGGACATTTATATATCTTTCTTGACCACTTTGAAAGCCTGGTGATTACTGGAAACATTTACATTTATTTTTATGAAACTTTCTGTGATGAATTATAATTTAACATTAAAATATTTTTTTTTCCTATTTTTAGAATAGGAAATATTCAAAGAGTCTAAGAAGTTATTTATATCAAACCTCATGATGCCAGCTAGTCGTTCCCCAGAACCCTTTCCTCCTCTCCTGCTAGGTCATTATTTTTCATCGCAGACTTACAGCTTACACTTCCAGGAGTACAAAGTTCCAGTCGATTTCCATCACAATTTTGACTTTTTGAGAACTGTTGGAATTACCCCAATGCTATTTCTTTTGGAGCCCTCCTTCCAGATCTAACACGAATCAACGGGTTTGAATGTATACCCCCTAACCAGATGTAGACCATACATCAAAATAGAGCCTTAGATATTTTATTATTTCTTGAGTTCTGGCCAGAACAGTGTGATGAAAACTGTGTTTGAAACTGCTGATGCTATTGAAAAGCCCTACAATAAAATATCTGTTGCTATCTTTTATGCTTGATTACCAAGCCGAAAGCAAGATTTTATAATAAATGGCAAGTCATGATCACTTTCTTTTCTACGTCTGTCACCTATCTTACTTGGACAAACTTGGACAACTATTGCCTGATTATTGGCTCAATTCCAGTATGCTTGTAAAATTCAGTGTTCTGTCTCATCCCTCTCCCATGTTATCAAAGTTCTCTGTGCACTCTTCCACTGCCTCTCAATCCTCTTACAAGTTACACTCAATCCTACATCAGTTTGGGTGCAAAATTTTAATTGAGCCTGTATCACAAACCTAATAACTCATGTAAAAGTAGATAGAAGCCCGCTTCTCTCCTCACTCATAAACACTTCAATTAGAGTTATGTCCTTAACTGCACTGGATTCACTTTTAATTACTAATCAAGCTCAGTCCAGAAAAGTGACTGTAGTAGAATAAAGATGAATGTATAAGTGGGAATGCATGATATAGTAGTATGTGATATCGTGAGACTGGACTTGTTCCTAGATGTCATTTCCTGGTGTATTTGCCTTGTAAATATTGGGGGGTGGTGGTGTTATTTTTCTTTATTTTTCTTTATTTCATTTTATATATATATATATTTTTTTTTTTTTTTAAATTTTTCACTTTATGAGTGCCAAAGTGAGCAATCTTGCTTTAAGACGCACACATAATTGATACAAGGGCACATTTCTTTTTGTGAGATCTGAGCTAACAGAAGTACAGGGGGAAGTCGCTGGCACTGCAGGGAAGAATGTGCCATTCCAACTTTATATCCAAACTCTTCCACAAGTTGAGGCTGTTCAGACTAGGAGCCAACCCTCTCTCCTTCAAATTCTTGTTTAAGGGTTGGTTGTATGTAGAATTTTGCATTTTTACTTATGTTTAAGAACATGATCCAATGCTGTTAAAAGTACTAGAAACATTCCCATCAATTTCAACTGATGTTGTATCAGGACAAATGGTAATAATATACCCAGTGGATTCATTTTTCACTCTACAGGTCCTTAAGGTTACTTAGTTTTTTAGAGCTTGAATAAATCATCAGGGAGGAAGAAAGTATCTCTAATGTTAATGTCAGGGGCAGAATAGCTTCGTTAGCAAAATGTACAGTATCGTTCCTGTTCATGGTGTGTTGAACACATATCAGACTGAGCAAAGGAAAACTGGTAGTGACAGATCTTGTTTCCTAAATATATATATATATAAATCTGTAGTGGAATAGGTTCTCCCTGGCAAGTAAATAGATGAGAAAACAATTCATATAGATATCAAAACATATATTAGTGAACCTCATGCTCCCTAAATTTACCAAAAAAAATGATAATTCCATCATCCTTCTTACCGTGCTTTCTGTGTCACATGCCACATTCACTACTGACAAAACAAATTGGGTACATCATGGTTAATGGCTCAAAACCTAAGTTTTTGATCTTGTAATGAACATAACTCAGGAAATGCGAATGAAAGACCCTTAGTGTTATGAAGGTGAAGTCTCCCAGGGCACTGTGCAGCACTACTCTACCAAGCCCTGTTTTTTATATTGCTTACCCTTGCATTTGTACTGCATCTGTTGCAAACACATGGTTATGTTAGCCAGATGGGCTAACATTATATCCACAGTTGTAATTATTGGCACATAGCTTAGCTTTTTTTTCTGTTCCTGTTTTTTTTTTCCTGCTGCATCCTACTTGCTTTATTTCTGGTCCCATAAAGAGTACTACATGTATTATCGAACTGATCATAACAGTGTGTAATAAACACAAATACTATCCTTTGAAAGTTTTCTTCTAAAGCACAAAATCACGTCTGCTAGTGAATGAATACCAAAGATACAAGCTTACTGAGATTAGCATCTATGTTTTCTTCTAAGACCTTTCTTCCAAGCAAAACAATGAGCAAAGTACCTTCCAAGGTCAAGTTCAATAGCAGGAAATCTCCAGCCGACAGAGGTGTATAGGATAACTGATACAGACACATGCTGGAGAATGAGAATCTGCAATGAGTGAGCATCCACCTGCAGCTTTTCCCTCGGAAGTGTTAATACAGGACCACAGGAAGCTTCTCTTGTTTCAGCTTCTCAGGAATTATAGGCTGTTTCTGTGTCTTGGAGGTACATTAAACAGAAACTGAGCAATGCAGATGCATATGAAGAGCCTCCTTCCAACATGCTGAGCAGTTAAGGGGCATTGGCACCTCACAGAGTTGGCTTCAGAGGAAGACATCCCTACAGCTTTTCTAAACAGATATTTTCTGAAAAAAAACCCCATATTATGGAATAGCTATTCTAAAAAGCTTTATATCAGTATATTTTTTTCTCAGATGAAAATTGTGTATTTTCCTTAAGGAGGTTGAGGAGAGAGGATGGGGGAACTCACCAGCCCAAGAAAAACTGTGCCTTTCAGTCTCTGTGTTCTGATTTAAACACACACAGAAAATGCAGACAAGTCCACAGGTTAGTAGAGCTTCCAGAGGCATTTCTTTTTGCCTTGCTCAGGGCTGAAGGCAGAAACCTCTTCCTGCCTCCTGGTTTTCTGGAGCATTCAGTCTGCCTTCTTCCCTCCTGAGCACTGAGCTGCTTCTGGTACTTTGGAACCTGTCCCTCCACCAGCTTCCAGCCAAGGTCTGATAAGTGCAGGGAGGACTGTCCTCCAGAGTAACACAATCCAGATGTGTATGCCTGAGCATAGCGAAGGTCAGATGTGGAAGTCTGGGAAGGTATGTGCTTTTGCTGATCACAGATCAGAATTTCTGCCCTATTTCTATATAGTGCTGTAGTATTCTGTTTTTTTTCTTCTCATTAGTCAAGCAAGACTAGCAAGATGAGTCTTTTCTTTGGGTCTGGTCTAAAGTCCATTGAAGTCAATAGAAATAACTCCTACCCAGTTCCACTCTGAGTAATGTATTAACTTGTTAGGTTTTTAGCCTAAGTAAAGCAAACCCGGAACACAATTAAATTATGCATTAAATGTCTACCTTTGTGTTACTCCCTTTTGCTCTTCTCCCACTCAGAAATTCCCAATGCAGTGGGATGAGGTGACTTTTGAGTATTAATTTTAAAAATTGCATTCTCTTCTCCTTTTTTAAGTGTTCATGCATTGAAGTGCTGTGGTTTACAGAAGGACACTTGGAAAATGCATGCCTCATTTGTTAATATATTTGAAATATCTTTTCTGGTGCCGTATCACTTTGGCCCTTTGTTGGTTTAGACTGGAGAGAAGGAACAGCTCTGCAGCAATACTCTAAATTAGAGTAACATTGCAGTGCGGATGAATTATGACAACAGATGGTGGCTAATGGCAGCTGAATTAAAAATAACACCATTATTAATCTAGAGGCATTTCTACAGGACTCTTTACGCACAGATCCCAGCAATTTATAGACAGGTTTTTAGACTGAGGACTCTATTTTGCCTTTCAGTCTCAACAAAACCAGAGCACAGTCCTGGCAACTGGAGGGGGCAGTCTGTGCTCCATCTGTTGTGCTCCACAAGAAGCCAGCTCTGCTGGGTTTTGTCAGCAGGTGAGCCGGTGGTATCATATGTTGAATAAAGTATGCTTTGCAGGAGCATAAGCCCTTACCACACTGCTCAAAAAGCAAAAGGACTTTTGGGGAAAAATTGTTCCCATAAGCCAGGGAAATGCTTTCTCTCTTTTTCAGAAGAGCAGGAGACCTATATACTTTCCCTGATCATTACTCAGCAAGCTTCATGAAACATAGGAGTGAGGAGGCCACATCTGAGTGAAAAGATTACACTGGTGTGGTGGGTGGCTAACTGGGCCCATCTCTCTGAACTACTGTGAGATGTTGAACTCCTACTGACTTCAGCTTTAGGCTATATCTGTCTAGATGTTTACAAGGTTATGCGCTCAAAATCTGTGAAAAATGATCAAACACAAACTTTAGTAGCCCGGTGCCAGGTAGAAGGTTCTAGGATTGGAACAGGCAGCCCAGGGAAGTGGTTGACTCACCATCTCTGGAGGTATTCTGAAGACCTGTAGATGTGATGCTTAGGGACATGGTTTCGTGGTGGACTTGGCAGTGCTGGGTTAACACTTGGACTTGATGATATTAAAGGTTTTTTCCAACCTAGTTGATTCTGTGTTCTAAGATCTCTGAATTTGCACTGCAGTAAGACTTAAAGGCCATGTTTGAAATAAGGGAAGGTCTTAAGCCTCTGTATCTGTAAACACACTTTTATTGCAAGATGTCATTGATGATGCTGTAGTTTGTAGGTGCTAAACAAACACAAGGGCAGAAGCAGAAAAGCCAAAATTCTGATTCTGAGAGTGAGAAGTGACAAAATGAAACACTGTTATGTTATGGAAGCAGCCTGGGTAGTCACTAAAACTAAGAGTCTCTTAGAGCTAAAAAATGGGTATTGTCCACAGGACAGAAAAGAACATGATTCGTGTGCTGAAGTAACAATAGAAACTTTCAAACCATTTGCAGTTTATGTTCAGACATCCATTTTAGAATCTTTTTTTCCCTCGGTATTCTCTGTACTAAGTGCAGAACTGGTGCAGGGCTGATAATGTGTTTTCTGCAAACTCTAACCAGATTCTAGAATGTGAAAAAAACTTCAAATAATTCTGAATCTTGCTGTTAAACTGTTACAGAGACAAGAAGCAATTAGATGAGATAGTTGTTCTGCCTGTAGAAAGAGAGTATTTAATTTTTTCTTCTGCCATTTACCTCTTTTCTTGATAAAAATAATTACTGTATCTTGCAAGCAGAGAAACTTGTCACTTAAATATCAGGAAAAAAACCCCAACCCACTGAAAAGTCAGAAAAATTGTACAGACAAATAGATTTTACACTCAGGAAAGTTAAAATCCTGCAATTGCAAGTGAATGTATTTCACTAATGCTGGTAAGAATTAGAAAACAAAAGTCCTGGTGTTTTCACTCTAAGACTTTTGTGATTTTAGTTTCAGTAATGCTTTTGGGTTTTGAATTGTTACTTTCTGCTAATGCTTAAATGCTGCAGTCGAGGCAGCTATATAAAGTCAAGAGACATATTATCTTACTGTCCTCATTCTGTTGTGCTTTTTTATTAGTGAAATCTTTCCCAAGCAACTGGCATGATTAGATTCAATGCTTTTAACTGCTTCAACACTGGCTGTGATCACAAATATCACCTTTCAGTCCAGGTGTCTTGGACAGTAACTCGGCTCCATAGCTGCAATTTCTTTTAACCCTTCACTGGGGATAGTATTGGAAGAGAAATGTTAGAAAAGATCATCTGTGCAGGCTCCTTTATTTACTACAATATCAAATGTTGGGATATTTTTAAAAATCACCCATAAAATAGTTAGAAGGTGGGATGCAGCTTGTTGTTGCTTAAGTGATGTCAGCGCTGTCTTGTTTTCTAAAGCTTTAAATCACACACAAAAAAACCCCACCAAAACTTACCTCCTTTACCATTTACCTTTTTTCTTTTTCCTTTACCATTTTTTTCTGAAGGAGAGCAGGGTTTATTTCTCCTCCAGGAGACTTACAAAGCTGCAGTGTTTGAGAATCATTGTGGCTCATTAGCAGCACATCTTTCAGACAACTAATATTAGCAGTGCTGTCAACACAGGTTACAGATCCTGTTAAGGAAAGAAGGGCTGAGTTCCTCTCCCTGCCCCTCATCCTGCTGGTGAGTCCACCAGACCATCACAAGTTCTAAATGAACAGTTCTGTGCTTCTGCTCAAACCCTGAATACATCTGTGTGTTTCTTGGCCTGTTAGAAGATTGTTGGTATTCAAGGTACACAGTAGAAGTGAGGATGGTTATACACAAGGCTCTTCTTGAAGGGCTCCTAGAGCAGACTTTCAGAGAAGTTGTGAGCTCTCAGTGAATTTGACAGAACTCACTTGAAGTTGTGAAAAACAACCCTGCAATATTTTATAGAACCAGTTGCTGGAAATATGTTGGGTTTTTGTGGGTTTGGGATTTTTTTTCTTTTTTTGATAATGTTCTGCCCAACAGAATAGTTCTGACAAGTTTGAAGCACGAATAAAACTGCATGTCCCCAAAGTGTTCTGAAATCATAAGCCAGGACTACGAGACTGGCTTCAAGTGCAGAAATGAAATGTGCATATAATCATATGTTTTATCTCATTTGTTTTTCAGGCCATATAGCACAATGAGGTAATATTTTTTAAGCCTTAGCTACCATTATTTCTCTCACCAGTATTAGAAATTTAAGTTTTTAGATGAAATCTGAGATTCCCATGCAGTAAAGTATCCTGGAACTGGAATTTTAAGGAAAATCAATGATTGCAAGGCTTAGCAATTCCATTTGTCTGTGGGCCATCATTCTGCCTTCCTGAAGAACATAGGAAATGCCATATTGGTTGACACCACAGGTGTTTTCAGCAGTGGTTGCTCCTAGGTGTTTAGCAAAATAGTATTAAAAAAAGGGTACAAATAGGGTGATCCTCCCAACTTCCTACAATGAAGAACTTGGTTAGGCTTTGCAACCAGACTACTGTGTTCCATACCCATTATCTTGTACCTCTGGCTTTCATGAAATCTGGTGGTAGTGAGTTCCCTAATGTAATTACATGCTATTTGTTTAAAGTATCTCTGTGTGTTTGAACTATGTTATTTGATCATGCCACTAGTTTTTCTTGAGCTCTTGTATTGTAAGAAACAGTGACCAACCACTCTGTGTTCAAGTTGTCCCCATTATACGTGGATTTGATCTTCCCTTCTCCTATTCTATCCCTTCTTGTCTTGGTTGGCCTAGTTTCTGCTGTAACTCATACCTCTGTCATCTGGTCCTTAAGAGACTTTACTCCATGAAAGCATTAATGTATATTGGTACTCAGTTGTGTCCACCATAATTCCTCAAAAATCATTAATCCCAAAGGATTGCAACTTCAATATGTTGTAAAGAATATGATGAGTTGTGAAGGTATCATAGCCAGGAAACTACGTTTGTGCAACACAATAATTTCTGGGGACTGGAAATGGTCTGCAATTGACTGAAGATAGATTCTGATGTGACCCCGTTCTCTTATTTTTATACTCCCTCTTTTCCTACTTCTCCAAAAATAGTTTGGAATAGTGTCGGCTACCAAGGCAGTAGAAACCATAAATAACTACTTTACCTATCTTGTCATTTCAGTGACTTGTGACAGAGGACTTGGGAGCCACTTAGTCAATACCCTAATGGAGATGCCTGTTAAAAATACACTGTTATCTGGGTGGTAGATAAAGAAGATAAAAGAGGAATGTGCAATGGAAAATGTTACAACAAATCAAAATGGTGGCATTGTGCAATGCCTCAGAGTAAATGAATACCCATGAACTGAGGCAGCAGGGAATTAAACCCAAAACTGTCAGCGAGCCCTGAGCAGCTACAGTCTTGGATGTTCACTCACAGTTCTGCTGCCTCAGTTCTTGCACATTTGTTCTGGTTTCATTCAGTGTATAAGTGCCCCTATGATGTTGTTTTCCCCTTCATTCACTTCCTTCAATAGACTGAGAAAATTGTGTAAAAGTAGAGTAAAGAAACAGTTTTACTACTAGGTTTTAACATGCTATTTTTATAGAGATCTACATTAAGGAGGCAGGGATAGTAGGGAGGTGATGTTTCTGTTGTTCTATTCAGGGTTACCAGACTGTAAATGACCCTGTTTTCTCCTCATCAGTCCCCAAAAGGTTGGAGTATTATTTTAAGGGATGAATATAAGGGAAATTATCTTCATTCCTGTCCCAAATATCTCTTACTCAGTTTTTAGAGTGAGACCTTTTCGTTCCTTGCTGATCCTCTTGTCCAAGCTGGATCTACAAAGACATAAGACCTAGCAGACTTGTTTCCTGCTACACAGAAGCTCTGGGAATCCAGAGAATCTTCTTGAGATGATCATTGTAGTATTAGTTCTGAAACTTGGACATTCTCTCTCAGCCTTTCACCTTCTATTGCCAATTACTGCTGTTGCCCCTTTTCTTCCTGTCCAAATCCCGTTTCCTCAATTGTTCAGTTGTCCATGTCCCTTTTCTTTGCCTTCTTGCTTCTTATCCTCCATTCTACCCATTTCTGTTTAATTTTTTCTTCTCCCTCCCCTCAGTTTCTTATTCCCCACTTGCCTTTTTTCCCCAAACTCCTTCATTTAAAGAAAGTTTAAATGAGATATGATACGATATAAACTAAATAAAGTTCCTGAAGATAGATCCAACTAATGGGATATTCTCACAGCTGCCTCAGTCAGTTTAATTTAGGTGAATGTCTTTCCTTTTGTCCACCATTTCTTTAAATAGTGAGCAATTTGGATTAGAAGTTGTACCTCAGAAGTTGTGTCTCATAATGAAGTAAGTGATATAATGAGGCCAAAGTTCAAAATACTGTGCAGCCCTGATATAAATGACCATACAATTCGAGATTCTTGTTTTGAAAGGCTGACAGCAGATGGGGATTCTGTATGGGTTTATTGTGTCGAAACGTACTGTGCTTCTACAGTTCTGCGTGGGGCTTCACAGCAAAGGGTTTGGTTGGATCTAGTGTCACGCCAGCTAAGTGGCAATGCATTTATACCTCTGTAACTGCTGCCTTTACATTCAGGTGCCTCCTATTTATTAAGATGGTTGAAAAAATGAACATTTTCTCAAGGGATTTATTTTTTTTTTTTTGCTTATTTTGTTATTAAACGTTAAAGTTCTGGAAGTAAGAAATTCAGAGGAAATAAGGGAAAGTCAAGCAGTTGGTTGAGAATTTGAGTGAAGGATTAACAATAGAGTTTTTCAGCACTTACCAGACGAGGAAGGATCGAGGTCTTCCCTATTTTTAGAGTAGCTGCAATAGTCACCGGCAACAAGAAGTGCACAAGAAATTAAGGATCTGACCTTGGCTTTGTAGGAAAAATCCATTCAAGTGCATTACACTGTAACAATACAACTCAGTTCAAACATGAGACAGTAATATTAGCATAACATTTTAAATGTTTTGTATTTGGCTTTCTTCTAATTATAGGCACTCCTTCAGTTAATGAACAAATGAAGCTGCTCAGTGATAATGTCACAAAGTTGCCTTGTTCTGCTTTTACTGTTGTTATGCACTTCCTCCAGCTGTGTTTCTTGACTACAGCAAAACTGATAAATGTGTTGTAGAAGTCTCTATTTGATTACCAAATCCCAGTCAGGCAGAGTCAGGTCACAAACCTCCAATGGACAGATATGTGTGAGTTTTTCAATCAAATCTGACAGAAATTAATTTGAGGCTAACATTTCCCTTTGAGATGCCTTCTGTGTGTGCTTGTGCACACAATACAAGGTTTTTGCTGCTGGAAGCTCTTAAAGAGGACCTTGATTTTAAGGGAATAGCTTTTCCCTTGCTGAATAGTAATAGGATTTGATATTATATAGGACAAGATCTTTGAAACTTTGATTATCCCACTAGAGAAAATACTTTCATGTAAACAGGTTAAAGCCATTACATTCTTTTTTTTTTCTGACTCTGAAGACATTTATCTTGTGGCTTTATTCTGCTTCAGATATTTTATTTTATTTCTATAACATCAAATGCTAACATTATTCAGTTGCTATTGTTTTCTTTGATGTCTTGATAGCAGGTGCTTATTGAACTGGGGCAAAACAGAAATAAAAGCACATGCAGGTGGATGAGGTGTTCAGAACAGACAGAAGATGAAACAAGAGTAATATTCCAATACGAGGGAACTGTCTAGATTCAAAATGTGTGCCAGATCAGATGGACATGCTTTACACTTGCTTTGGAACCCAGGCCCCTTTCTGTGCTGCCCGTCAGAGCTGTGGCCTTTACCGTGGTGCAGGCTACCTCCTTCCCCTCTCTAGAGCATAGATGATGCCAGCAGAAGGGGTTTTACATTTCGGAGAGAGGATAGGAGAGAATCTAGAGGCAGACCATGATCCTCTTTTCCTACCACCTGCATCTTTCCCATTATGGTGAAAAAAAAAATCAACTTGGAGCATAGCAGAGTTGCAGTATATGTGAGAGCAAAGAAGATCTGTGAGTCCCAGAAAGGAGGAGCTTTGAGGAGTAAAGAGGTCCTTAAGTTTACATGAGTAAAGATACGGAGAAATGGTTTCTTCCACAAAATCAATTACCTTTGGAAAGTAGTTGAAAGAGAGCAAGAGACAGAGAGGAAGCTGTGGCTGCCTCATCCCTGCCAGTGTTCAAGGCCAGGTTGGATGGGGCTTGGAGCAACCTGCTCTAGTGGAAAGTGT
>JANHGB010055430.1:3059-51843 GCA_026283785.1 Coracopsis vasa
GGGAGGGACTCTTCATTAGGAACTGTAGCGATAGGACAAGGAGTAACGGGTTAAAACTTACACCGGGGAAGTTTAGATTGGATATAAGGAAGAAGTTCTTTACTGTAAGGGTGGTGAGGTACTTGAATGGGCTGCCCAGGGTAGTTGTGAATGCTCCATCCCTGGGAGTGTTCAAGGCCAAGTTGGACAGAGCCTTGGGTGACATGGTTTCGTGTGAGGTGTCCCTGCCCATGGCAGGGGGCTTGGAACTAGATGATCTTACAGTTCTTTCCAACCCTAACTGTTCTGTGATACTAAACTGACTAACCCAATCCTGTAAATTGGGATTAGCATCTCCTAAATTCTCACTGCTGTGGTCATATGGCAGTTGTGCCTGAAATTGGCACCCAAGAGAGGAAGCTTAGTCTTGCAATACCTGAAAGAGCAGCATATTGAGTTCACTTTTCTGAAAACTTCTGAAATCCTTCTGAAGTATTGATTCTGCAGGTGGGCCATACTACTAGGAGTCTGCTGTTGGAGAAATAAATCTAAGAATTCTTTAAGGACAGCATTACTACTTGGGCTAAAAGCATAGGATTCCTCTAAAAATAAAGTCAGATATTCTGAATTGGAAAAAAAAAATATTGCCTATGCAAAACTACAATTGGAAATCAGATTTGTTGGGAACTTGTAGTTCTTAAGAAGGATGTGCCAATTAATTTTCTTTATGAAGAAAAACTTGCCCTTTCTTGGAATTAAGCAAATCCTTCCTGAAGCTTTTCTTCAACTAAACCGTCTCTGATTTGACCTCCTATCTCACCATAAATAATGGGGAAGAGGGTTCAGCGAGTCAGAAAATGACTTTATAAACGTGCATTTCTGTTTGATAGTCCTATTTTATCAGACTACCATTAAAAACAAAACAATAAAAAAGCCTGTCAGCTTGGCTGTCTCCACAGCCTGTCTGTGTGCCTTTCCCAGCAGCGCTGCTGTCAAGCTCATTATTCTTCCTCCAAGTTGGTTTGACCCATTCTTGTGCACTCCTGCTAGGCTGATGAAGTCTGTGGGATCTTGTCTCTAGGGAAATGCATTTAGAAAGGTAAGTTGATTCTGCTTCTCTCCAGTAAGCAGTTCTGCCTGACTTCTCCAGGGCCCCTATGTCTAGGTTGTCTAAACTGCTTATCCTGTAAGCAGTAAGGTTTGCAAGACCACAGCTGAAACCCTTCTCTTTCCCTACTTAGCCTACTTTGTACCACTGTGTTTTGTTGTGAGTGGTAAGTATTTAAGAGCCTAGGAACCACTGAGAACAGCTAAATCAAGAAAAGGTGGCTAGAAGACCTACTGCTGTCCTTGGTTAAAAATAATTAAAAAGATGAAATCTCCATAGTGGTTCATACAGTCTGTAGGTTTGAGGAGAGAGACTTGCAGTCTCAGCTTGTTAACACAAGTTGGTGTGGAAGTGAGATTTTAATATGCATATAATTACTACACATGAGTATAGCAATTGGAGAAGGTTAGCATTACCTCGCATGCTGTGTGATTAGGGATTAGTGCTAAACACCTACAATGAGGGAATGAAGGTCAGATTTTTGGAGTTGCTCAAAGTCAAATGCTGTTCATTGTGGTCAAACCTACATGAATTACTGGGTTTGGGTTTTTATTTCTGATTTTTTGGCTGAATTAAACTGAGAAAGCAGACACTTTGGTCACTGGCAGAGAAATGCATTTATAGAGGCTGGCTCTCTGGGAAAGAAGAAAGTAAAAAGCGTTTGTACTTTCATGTTTTTAAGAAAAGGCATGGAGTAAAGACTGGTATACTGGAGCTCTCTTCTGAAAGTATGCACCCAAGAAAAAACTGTCAGTAAGCAAGCTTTTCTTTTTTAATTTTCACTTTTTTCTTTTTTTTTTTTTTTTGACTGATTTAGACTTGTAGCTGTAGAATAGTATATACAATTGTATTGTGGAATATATGGTACTATATAGTAAATTTGACAAGTAAAATAATTTGCAATGTGTAAGTTAAATAGTGAGCTTTGGATGGAGGGAAGTCTTTATTCATCAGTTATGAAGCTATTACTGATTAAAGACAGATCTTTTTTCCCTTATATTAGACTATGAAATATCTATTGACTTTAGCCTTCTGATAAATTCTGATTTAGAAATTGCTATGGCTTTTTTTTTTTTTTTTTTTTTAAACATAGGGGTTTATCACTGCTCAGGGATATGGTTTAGCTGTTGGAAAGAATGTGTTTATCCCAAAAATGGAATGTTTTGATTAGTGGTCTAACAGTGTTTATGGTCCATGCTTTAGTAGGTGAGGGGAAATCCTGTCAAGCAGAATTGAAAACTAAATTGTGCATCAATACATGGCTCTTACTAATTGTATATATACTTTTTTTTAAGTTACAATCATTCAGCCTCCTAAATAAGCAAAAATAAATGGCTAATTCTTTGAGCTTCAATATTTAATTAGGTTTTCCATAAACTTCCAAAAAATCTCAGTAATATAAATCTTAAAGACAGCCCTCTGGAAAAAATATATGTTCTGTTGTCACAGGGAGTGACATGTTAATTGCCTGCAGATATCTTGTTGGACTAATGAGTAAAATATCCTAATAACCAATTGAAACTCCACTGAAATAAAGTCATTAGGAAAGTAGTATCATATCTGAGTAAATTAACTCTGTTTTCTATCCTGAATTATCTAACTGCTGTGCTTTGATCACAGCTAAATTGGATCATTAACTAATTAAAAGTGAAACCAATGAATAATTGCAAAGTCTTCTATAAAGATGTTTTTTTCCTGTTTCACAAGGCATTTGAATAAGAAGTCTTGGCTGTTTGGATTTCTTCTGCAACTGTTTTAAGTATATAGGAATGACATAACCGATGAAACTTTGATCAGGAACAAATCCTTTAGACTACAGCTAGTTAGGGAATCGTCCAGCAAAACAAGATTTTTGTTGTGAAATACCTTTATTTCTTGTAGCTTTGCAAGGCATTTTAACTAAAACTCTCTTTAAAACACAACAACTCTATATCTCAATGGCTTCCTACCCATTCTCATGTGTTTTCTTATGGGGAAAAAACTTGTAAAAGGAATTTTTTTTTTTTTTTTTCTCATTAGGGAAAGGGGTCATCAGAATATCAAAGTTTTCGGCAGGAAAACTCCCTCCTAGACAGTGTTCATGCATGTTGGTGTCACCATCCTGTAGCTGGAGCTTGTTCTCATGCTGTGTATGTTTGAAGTACAACAGAAGGTTTTCTTCTCATGATTGTGTGAAGCATCAGTTCCCTTCCTGAGTGCCTTTGGGAAATATCTTTAGTTTTGTTTCATGTTCTTGTGCCAAGTACCTGAATGCATGAGAAAACCAGCGTATCTGGTTCTTAAAGTTAACCAGAACTGGGAATTTGTACATTTCCAGGCCTAGTAGACGACCTTTGTGTAAACTTTAGTGACAGAACTCAGAATATAATCTAGTTTGACATACTTTAATGTTCCATTACCTTTTTCTTTTTTCAGATTATCAGCAGCCATTAAAGGATCCAATGCTTTTTTTTTCTTTTTTAATTATTTTTTTAATTTTTTTAATTTAATACTTTGACTGGTAAAGGGGTTTAGATATCTAAGTAATCTGTAAGTCAGTAAATAACAAATTTCCTGGCTTTTCATGGAATACCACTTTCCTAGTCTTCAGGAGTTTCAGCTGGTGATACTTGTTTGGAGTTAGCTGGTGAAGACTGAAATGTCCAAAAGTCTGCACGTTGAGATGGGATCCACCTAGGCTCCACAAAGAAAATTCTGTGAGAAAAAATGTCAGACCCTGTACTTTTAGGCTGCAGGGAGGTACATCCTTTCACTCAAGATTCACAATTCAGATTCCTGCCTGAAAGCTGTGCACCTAAAGCAACTGTTTCTCACTAGAGATGGAATCCTTCCAGCGCTCTTAGGATGCTGGATGCGGGTCATGAAGAACTTCACTGGTATCTAACCAAACTTTGTCATTTTCTGCAGGAATAAGCTAATTATCAGGTTTAGAGTACTGGAGCCTTTCTGTTGTGTGATAGAGCAGCTCCTATGGGCTAAATGCTGCCTGTATTGGCTATGTATGGGCTTTGTATGGGCTAAATGCTGCCTGGTCAGGGAACGTGGTTCTGTGAGGTTACAGAGATGTCCATTTCAAGAAATACTTCAGTGAAAACCTTATCTAAATACTTGTGTGAACTGAAAGATCAGTTCAAGATACAAGACTACTATGTGTGCCTGCTGTCTTTGTCAAATTATAAACTAGAAAGCTCAGATCTTAAACATATTTCATCTAAATTAAAGAGGAATAAAAGAAGATAGATGTATAGCTAGACTAGGGGAGGGGTGAATGCCTGTCATGTTGCTTTCTTCTTTTTTAGACCAAAAAAAGGCAAGGGCTAACCCTCTACATTTTTATTTTTCTTGGGTTGATCAAGGATCTGTTCTCTTAGAACCAAGGCCTCATATTTTTAACAACTGGTCTGTTTGCACCATCCTAAGGTACAGGAAATGAAGCACTCAAGGAACTGAGGGAAATTAATCCCTAATGGGAGCCTTCTGACAGCACTCTCTCAGCCTTTCAGTTCAGGAAATAAATATCTTCAGGGTGCCTAAACCTAAACTAGCCTTGCAAAGATGTAAGTGTGTATTAGATGATGTACAAGCTTGTAGAAGCTTTAACTAAAAGCTGCTTTTGCTCAAAAGCTTCAAAATTTCCAACACTTCCCCTTTTTCCTCCCTGATAGCATAACTTCTGTAGTAAACCAACGAGTAACTATTCTTCTGGCTTTGTTTTTGTATGATTTGCTTGCTATTCACTCTCCCTCCAACTCTGAAGTGAATGCTTTTCCTATTTACAGTGATTTGATTTTGTATGTAGTGATAAATCTCTTTCCATGTTTAGTGATGGAGATTGGCTATACTTGGCAAAATGTGTTCTGACCCTATAGCATTAATGCCAGAAGAGTGAGACACATGAAACAAGGTATTACTAAATGCATATTGCTTTGTGTAAAATGAAAACGTCCACTAGGGGTTAATTTGTGCTGTGTGAGACATACATATCATTTAGCTTTCATCTAGTCTCAGAATGAGTCATGAACAACACTTAAGTGGTACATAAGATTTGTGTTGGCCCTCTGCGCAGAGGTAGATTTCCATTTAATTGTCAACATCGCTTAATTGGTAGGTTAACAAAACATGGGTCTGATTCCATTGTATTTGCTGTCAAAATGCCAGAAACGGATGACTTGACAGTGGTGTATGGGGAAAATTAAAGACATCCCTCAAAATAGCCACTTGTTCTGTGGAATTCCTTCCTTACGAAAAATTCTCTCTGTATTTTCTCTTCTCCCACTTCCCCCTCCCCCCCCCCAAGCCCCCTTTTGAATTCCTTTGAAGTGTTTCTTTAAAATAAATAAATCTGACATTATCACCTCTGTGAAAAATGCTGGGTTTAAATAGAGCTGCTATGGAGTAGGTAGGCAGTTAGGATTTAACATATGTGAGAAGTAGCCCACACTTAGCAGAACAAAATATGTAATTTAATGAGAAAACAGTCTTGTAAAACTTCTTCGGTATAAAATGCTTTACAAGAACAAACAGCAACTTAAGCTGGTGCATATTTCTTCTATAACTCCAAAATACTTTCCCAAGGCAGCAATTTATGTTGCTTGTTTAAAATGCAGCATGAATGATTATGAGGTGACAAAGACTAACGAGACTTCATTGTTACTCAATTGGGACTTATGAGATTGTGCATTATGTGGAAGACTATTTAAAGGAAATACTATTCAGGAAAACTGGAAAAAAATGCAGCAAAGCTCATTAATTTTAAATCTGAATTAGCTATTAATTCACATGGTTCTGCTTTCAAAGTTCTGAGAACAAAATACTGCTATCTTGTTAATAAAACTGAATGATAAAACATAAAGTAGAATTTATTTTGGCACAAAACAATTATTTTTACTTCCATTTACTGCTGAGCAGCAGTTTCCACAGCAGAGAAACTTATTACAATTGTATACACTTACTTTGTCTGTCACTTCCTTTTTAAAAAGAAAAATAAAAGAAAAATCCAATTCCAAAAGCCCAGAAAACATTTTTCCATCCACTAATACCCTCTATTTGGTAATATTTCTGTGGGTTTTGTCTCAATTTAAGAATTAAAATTTTACTAATGCTGTGTGACAATTCAAATTGCTAGCATTTTAAAAGTTTTTTTGGTATGTTTCCCATAGATTTATTTAATTTTTTTAGGCTTCATTTGTTCTAAAAATTTTCTTGTCAGTCTGACACTGCAACTTTTTTCTTTATTTTTTTTTTTTTTTCTTAACAGATTTATTTACTCTTAACAATAAAATTTTGATATGTTGCTGTTAGGCCAATCATAACTGTAAGGGTGCTGACACAAATTATAAAACTGAACTGAACGTGTCTCCAGATAATTGTTGCCAATTTTTACTTTTGTTTAATGTCTTAAAGTATGGGTATTTTTGCTTTACTTACTGTCATCTAATTCTATGAAATCATTTTAATTTACAACTGGAATCAGATGTAAGTTGAAATTTTTCTGCTACATGATTTTTCATAAGGAAAACTTAAATTTTTGGGGGTTTTTACTAGCCAAAGGGAACACCCCTTGTTTCTCTGATGTTTGGCTCAGTCTTGTTATGCTCTCTCCTAAGGGTGATACTGCTAACCTTTTGAGGAGCAGCATCAGGATGATGGAGTGGGAATGCTGGGGATCTCTCCATCCCCAGTCTTGGCTTGCTTGGGTTTACTGGGATGTACCCTTCTCCCAGCACACATCCATCTCCCTGGTGCCCATGGGGATCTGTATGTTGCCCCAGCACCTCCTTGGGCATCCATGAGGCTGCTGCTAGTTCCTCAGGGATGGCCTGCAAAGTATCAGGCCTCTTCTACACCCAGCTCTGATGGAGCAGGCATCTGCAGAGGCACCAATGACCCCTTCCCTGCTTAACAGCTGTTATTGCAGCTAAACCAGCTCGGGCCATGCCAACGCCATCCTGGTCCTGAGATCTGGT
The DNA here is from genome assembly GCA_026283785.1 of Coracopsis vasa. NCBI lineage: Eukaryota > Metazoa > Chordata > Aves > Psittaciformes > Psittacidae > Coracopsis > Coracopsis vasa. Next base: position 10,113 of record JANHGB010055430.1, read on the forward strand.
ACTTCTGGTTCTGTGCAGTGTCTGTGTGCTTTCACTAGCAATGCGAAAAACTTTATTTACTGGGATACAGCCTGTTCTGAAGTCCAGCATGAGCAGTGATTCCATGAGATGTGAGAGACCTTAGTCTGGACTCCAGCTTTGAATCTTAAGACTCCAAATTATAGGTGTTTTGCGTTCTGTTTTCTTTCTTTGTGTGTGTGCACTCTATTAAATCTGCTCCATTGTGGGATGAAGGGTGGTCTTGGGCTTTTTATTTGTCAATGGTATTTTAAGAATGACAAAAGTATATTCTGGTGTTAGCATATTCTGTTGGCCTTTCCTATGAACCATCTCAGTAACAGGGTTGTGATTAAAACCTCATAAAAATCACAGCTCAAAAGATGTTGGTGTTGACAGCGGGACTACTGGGATTGGGGTGAAAAAAAGAAAATTTCATTTAAGGAAACATTTTCTCCAAATGTAATTTTGAACAAAAACTCTGGAGAGGGAAAGGGGAGCTTCAACACTACAAAATGTTAGATTTTTCTTTTTTTACATTGAGTTGTTTAGAACAAGACATTTTGCCTTTATTCTAACTGCTTTTGATTTGAAATTATTCATTTTTTTCCTGTTTGGGTTATGAAATGACTACACTGAAAAGATGAGTTTCAGTTGTCTCCAATGGATTTTTTTTTTTCAAGTTGGAAAGGCCTCTTTTCCTTATTTCAGCCCTTTGCAAAGCAATTTTTGTCCTTAACTAGAAAATATGTAGTGTAAATTTCTCAGAGAAGAAACAATCTTAGAATATAATTTGAAGAAATCTGTGTACCAATACAGATCTAAGAAAATTTTCAGAGCTTTTTGTATGTCTGAACAGCTCTTGAAGTGTACTTGGCATCTTCTCTTCTGGTAATCTGTAATCACTTTCACGTATAATCACTTTACACTTGATGCATAATGCAATTCTAAACTTGAGCACTGAGTGAGGAAAAAAAAAATGTTATGTGTGTTATGCATTTAAAAATAGCTTGTATCGGTCAGATCTGAATGTCGTCTGGAAACAGAAATATTCAGCTCTGGCATAGACTGGCACTGCTAATAGTGCTCAGACACACTGTGCTCTGGTTAGCTCAATTTTAGAACTCTTCTGTCACTACAGAAAGCACGTAAAACCTAATGAAAGGACACACAATCCTGGGCTGTAGACAAACACGTTGGTGTATTATCTCCTACAATTTCTTTGTCATATTAGTTGGAGCATTTGTCACTGGTTTCTGCAATTAAGATAAAAAAAGGCAGCATCAGCTCCTATGGCCAATTAAATGCACCAGTAATTACTTAGAAGAAGATAACTTCTACGCTACAGGAATCAACCTTATCAAAGAGCCTGCTACACTGTTTTGACTTGTCTTTTTGTTTGGTTTTGTTTGTTTGTTTTTGCCTTGAAGTCCGTTGATAAAAAGAGAGCTGTTTGAAATATTGTTTCTAAAAGTTAGCTGTTGCTGTTGGATGTCTGAACTTTTTTCCAAGTCCATAGTACTAATAATTATCTTGGTTATTTTCATGACCGGTTTCTGACACCCTGAATGAATCATGACCAAAGGCAGGGAAACCTTCTTGTTTGACAGAGATGTTATCTCAGGGCTCTGCCTCTGCGGGTAGGTTTGAAGTAGGGTAACCATCCAGTGCCCGGCCACCTTTCCTGGGAAAATAAAGCTTGCTGAGGGAAAACCTTAGTTTCCTGAGTTGACTTGGAGTTCCCAGTCTATCAATTAATTTCACCTTCCTTCTGTCTTGGAATTTGAGTCAGAGGGACTTTTCAAAGTGGAGGAGAATGCATTGGTAAGATTACTGAATTTTGTGATTTTTCTCTCTTCCCCCCCCCTTTTTTTTTTTTTTTTTTTTTAAAACCCTCTCCCCTCCCCAGTTGTGGTCTCCCAGAGGTGCTACCACTGGGGGTAATGGGCGCCATTGGTTGGTCCATCTTGCAGCTGCTGTACAAAGCAGGTGTAACAAGCGTGCTGAGGGGATTGACAACATGGACTCCAAAGAAAGATCAAAGACCTAGTTTATTCTACAAGCTCGTTTATATACCTTTCGGTTAACAAGGAAGTTCTCCTTGGCAAAAGCTAAGTGGTTGTTCTTATCTATGCACGCGCTTACATTGTCCATCTCATTGGCTATAAGTTATTGTCCATGTGACTCCAGGTAGTCATGATGACTCGGCACATTCTTCTTGCTACTTCCTCCCTGGTTCACCTCCATTCACGTCCCCCTGTGCTCCGTGGTCTTCTTTCATTAGTTCCATGTAGTCGTGGCCTCCTGCCTCTTCTAGAAATGTTCCCACAAGTGTCACAGCTGAAAACTATGGCTGTTTGAATACACAGACCGTTAGGGACATTCAGCTGTTCTTCAAAGGTTCAAGCTTTTTGTAAAACTGACTAAGATAATATGGTAACAATGCTACACAGGATTATTCCTAGTTCTACCATTTAATGAAAAACAGGATTTTTTTTTTTTTTTCTGGGGCAAAAACAAAGACAAGGAAACAGCTCGCTCCATACAGTTTCCTTCTTTCTTATCTATCTCCATGAATCTTAATAAGTTTTGCAGCTGCAGTGCATACCACTTGCCGAACTATGTAGGCTAGGCTGGGACCCTGTGGGTAAGATGTGCTTACTCAGAAATGAGAGGTTTAAATGCCCAAGATCATAGCCAATATATAAGAAACAAACAAACAAACAAACAAATCTACTTCTGAAACATTCCCAGCTTTATTAGACCATATTCTTAGAATGGTTTGGGTCAGAAGGGACCTTCAAAGGTCATCTAATCCAACCCCCCTGACATGAGCAGAAAACATCTTTCACTAGATCTGGTTGCTGAAAGCCCTGTTTGTCCTTACTTTAAACACTTCCAGTAATGAGGCATCCACAAATTCTCCGAACAACCTGTTCCAGTGTCTCACCACACTCATTGTGAAAAAATTGTTTTTCTTATATCAAATCTAAATCTACCACCTTTCAGATTAAAAACATTGTCTCTTGTCCTGTCACTACAGGGCAACACTTTTTCCATCTTTCTTACAGTCCTTTTTTATATATTGGAAGGCAGCAACAAGGTCTCCCCAGAGGCTTCCATTCTCCAGGCTGTACTACCCCAACTTTCTCAAGCCTATTAAATTATGTGGGTCTGAGCACACTTCCCAGGTCTCAGCTATAAACAAGGCACCTCTCTTATCTTCAGGATCCCCAGGGTGCTTAAATTAGATGGTTCTACCTGCCTGGCTAGCCTTTCTGAGAATGGCCAGAATACCACATACCCTGGAGAAGCTTCAGACAAACAGGGAAGTCAATTATTTTTAAATGACACTGAGGTCAGGCAGCCAATGAATGCAAGGCTTTGAAGTCACCATTTCAATGTGGCACCTTAAACCCAGCCGTGTTCTATTTTAGTTAAGTAGTTTAATTGACCCTAACCTGTCACTGACTTGTTAAAGTATGCAGATAGGTCTCCCATGTCTGATATTGCTTCTGCATTGCTTATGAAGAAGTTCCAAAACAGTGTTCTTTTTTCATTGTTGTCACGTGGAATACTTCTGAATTCTTTGTGGTTTGTTTTTGTTTTTTTTTTTTTTCCAGAAAGACTTTGTGACATGTATCATTCTCTTTATAGTTTATTAATGTATTTCTCATGCAGTTGCATTCTTAAGGCAAAAAGATCAAAAGGATAGGTAGGTTCAGAGCACAAGCTATAAACTAGTTAGATTTCAAGATGATTGACAATACTTGAATCCTGTTCTGACAAACTGTACAAATGACTAAATAAGAAGGATTCTTCAGTCAACTCTTTTAAACAAATTTCTATCACAGGACTAGACATATCCTTTGGCAAAGGGCAGGGTTTGGGCTCTGCACAGCTATACAGCCACCGTCATGTCTCACAAAGTAAAAGCATGTAAACCACCCCGAACACAGCTTCTTTTTCTTCCCTGCAGTAAATCCAGGTGCATGACTCTACAACTACTCTTTTATCCCAATTCAGTTTCAGTCTAGTCAGCTTCTCTGTGGATCTTTTCTGCCAGCCATATAATACTGATAATTCACCAGCACAGTTAATCTGGGCAACAGAAGTACCAGTCATGGCCATGTCAGTGAAGTCTGTGCACAGCACTGAAACACATAATTTATGTTTCCTATATGGTGGCAACTTTCTTGACACAGAGCTTCCTTTTGCTTAATTATTAAAAGCTGTATAATGTGTCAAGACATGCAGCAGTTCATAAGTAAACCATTTTTTGGCCAGCACTTACTCAGATACTTGCAGAGCATCCAATTTATACGTGAAAAAGAACTACTTTGTCTTCTTAGGTCAATGAGCTGATCAAATCACCAGCCAAGATCTTTCACAATGGTAAATTTCATTTTCTTGTAGGAAAAGAAAAAAAAACAATCACAAAAACTAGAATCCCTCATCAATTTAATGCTGAGTGTGTCATTCTGTAGTATTTTATATGATAGTTCAAAAGGTTACGCAGCTCTTACCATTCAGTATTTAAACCTACAGAGCTTTTTAATAATTTCTGTGGGATCCTTTTAGTTTCATGCTTCTTACAATGTGTTAATCTTACCTTTCAGCTCTAGTTCTCTTACAGCATCTAGGTCTTTCCTGGTAACATCGAAGCAAGACAATAACTGACTTTAATGTAAAAATATTTTCACTATGAAAATTTACCCAAATATTCATTTTCTCTCTATTCTTGTATTTACATTCATCAAATATTTGAAGACAGTTATCATGTTCTTTTGTATGCATCACTTAGTTAACTTAAGAGTATACATATTTTGCTCCCTTAATCTTTCTTTATAAATCAGTTTCTCTATACTCCTTAATCATGCATATTAGTCCTCTCTGAACAGTCACCAATATAAAAAACATTTTGTTCATTCTTTTGAATCCTTTGCTTTAAAAAGTTAATAATTTTAAATTTATTTAAGCTCATGCGGGAAATGTCAAGAAAATATAACAACATTTTATATAAATAACAATAATTAATATTAATAATATTTCATACTTTCCTGCAAGTTTAAGTATATAGCAAACATACACAAATAAAACTAATGTGTATCTAAAGTTGAATTTTCATAGTGCAACACAATGCAACTTTACGTCACTAAAAGTCAGGATGGTGTTTATTTTACCTAACATTCAGATTCTGCCCAAATAACCTGTTTTAGATTGCTACCTCAGAATGAGATGAATCACAGGGTTGACTATAGTGGCTATGAAGACAGTCTAAACATTCAGAATCCAATATTCAGAACATGAACTTATACTATCAGAGGTCTACATACAAAGATTTTTGTGTCTAGTTAGAGGAATCCCACCCACATCATCTTCACACCACACTGAGAAAAAGGTGAGGACCAAAGGAAGTTCACTACCTTATAGCATAAAATAGTTCTTCCTCCAAATCAGGCTGTATTTATCTGGGGAACTTCCAGGGTTTTTGGTGTCAGATGCATCTGTGTGTCTAGCTGCAGTCTAGACAATGCAGAGATGTGAAAGTACTCAGTAATTAGATATCAAGACCCCCAAGGCATTAGATCATTCTCTCAAGGAACAGAGTGCTTGAGAAGTTAGCATCTGAGTCAAAATTTACACACAATATAATTAGAAGATTAAGGTAAAATTAAGACACTGTCTTTGGGAAAGTCTGTTTCTTAATTGGAAGAAAGATGATTAAACCTGCCATGTGAGATACTTTGGCTAAATCGAAGGTCTTAAGAGGATGGGAATTATAAACACTAGTTCATTTTCTTCACTCCAAAGAAGATCCAAGAAACTGGTAAATTTCTTGTCAAAAGCACCATGAACAAAAAACTGCAGCTTTTAATCAGTTCCTCCAAAAATATTAAAATAGGCTTTCCTTCTTAAGATAACACATTGTTCCTTAGGGAAATATTTACCTCCTAGAAGCTTCTGTCAAACATTTTTTTCCTAGCCAGCAAGCATGAAAATTCTAATTGGAAGTGGTCTACAAAACATTTACAGATGTCTTGTAATGAGTGAATGTTCACCGTCTCCAATTAGCAGAGCCACCTCATTCCAACCTCAGCAGTTTGGAAGAAGCTCCTCTACAGGGCTGTGCTCCTGAAAGCACAAAGACACTGGGAAAGTCACCACATGACCACAAGACTCAGGAAGTAATGCTATCTCTTCTGTGCAGCTCAGGGTCAGTACAGCACTTCCTTGGAAGAGCTTCTGAAAGATCACTGAGCTTCTGAGAGAACTGCAGCAACATAGTGAAAGACACTCAAGGCATGCCTGTGAACAGCAGGGAATAAGCTCAGCACAGGGTGGTAGGCCTTATTTTCCTGGTAAAATATTTTCCTACAAGAAAAGGTTTTTTTTCTCTTCAACACTGTAAGACTGTGACTTCTGCACATGATAAAGCAATCGGCAGTGCAACATTGTTCAGGTTTCATTCAGATGTTTGTACACATAATATGTGGGTTTCAATATTACTTCTGTTGGACCTAAAATTAGTCCACTATTCTAACAACTGTGACAATCAGGAATCTATCTCTATATGTAAGATACTGCCTTTATCTTCTTTCTTTTCTTTTGTAACCTGTGAACCTGTTTATGTAATAAATGACAGCAAGCCAGACCACTTAATTAAAACAAAATGATAGCATTCTGTGGTTTTAAGTCTTTCATAAATAGAATAAACATAACATTTTGAAATACAGGTTTGTGCTCCTTTTCCATTTCTGTTTTAAGACTAAAGAAATGGTGCAGAAAGATTGGAAACACAAGAAGTAAAAAATGATAATACTCAAATATACATAAGACAAAAAATTTTCAGGAAGTTTCACAAGAACATTCCTGCTCTTGTAAAAATAAAGTGTTATAGAAAAAAATTGTCAGAGAAACATAGCCTGCTATATATTTTTCCCTTTTTATTTTACTGTTTTCTATCTTGAAATCAGGATCTTTACATTAACCACATTTCTTTAAATTGTGTTCTATACATTTGCTTTGCAATATTTTTTCTCCCACAGTTTTAGAGCTGAACAATTTTTCACCATATCAGCTGGTTTCAGGCAAATCCTCAGTTTGAAATACTTTAAAGACACTCAATTTCTGTCCTACATTATTTAATCTGCAGTTTCATTCTTTCTTTTAGTGTCACAGCAAGAGCTATGCTCTGTGCCAGTGCTGATCACCTTTACGGATAGGTCTGTTACCAATTTTGAAGTGTTCTTTGTGCCAGCACACAAAATGTCCTACACTAGGTGTGCTGCTCCATGCAGTAAATCTGTGTTTGTACTAACCCAGTGAACAACTTAATTTCATCTGTCACTATTTGAACAAGAGACCATTTCAGACTCTACTTAGGGATTTGACAAGCCAAAGAATTACATCAAGTGTAGCCCCTGAATATTAGAATATACAAACAAGTTTGTAAAAAACTTTACTTCCCATTATCTCTGCAGTGACAACACAGAGGAATTTTTTTTTTTTTTTTAAAAAAGAAAGAAAACAAAACCAAACTGCAAACATAGCATTCTAACAGAGTTTTAATAAAGAGAATAAATGGACCCTCAGAGTCAGGAATTGGTTTTCTTTGCTTTCCTGCAAGGACACAGAGTCAGATATGAAAAGCAAACTGTTTAAACAGTTTTTAATTATCATCATAAAAGGTTTTGCAAAAATAAAAGTAGACTTTGCTTCTGAACAGGGCACAGCTAGCAATTTTCAACTGGAGCTACATTGTAGCATACCATAGCAATGCATACTACAGTAAAGAGAATAAAGTCAGCTAAAACTACATGTTGAACATACATCAAGTATACTTAGAATTTCATTACACCTAATTCTAAGTGTTCAAGAACAGTAAATGGTTAGCAGTGATGCAGAAGAAATATTAGAAAAGCAACCACAAAGGTTTCACAGAGATTTAAAGAAAACAAAAAATAAATAAATTACAGGATAGCTACCAGATAAGAGCAAAATAAAGAAATTACAGAAGATAATGAAAATGCTTTCAAAAATGTAAGAACAAAAGGTGAGTGATAAACATAGTAATGCCTAAAGAGTATCACTTTTTAAGAGATGAGGCAGAAAGTGCTGGAAGATTTAAATAAATTCTTCATATATCTTATCAAGAAGAAAAATTATAGGCAGATGGCAGACTTATATAGGTATACTTTTCCTAAGGCAGAGAGAATGAAAAAACACTAAAGTAAACAGAGAATCTATCTGAAATATTACGGGGTGACAGTCTTAGCATGTACCAAATGAAATAGTTACTCAGTGTTAAGGCATATCCACTTCAGAATTCACAGAATGGGACAAAACCACAGCACTCTTCATGCAAGTAATTTAAATCACTTCACTGTACAAATAACTTTTATCATATGCAAGACATTACTTTGAAATCAACTGGGCTGTTCACATGAGTGACAGCAGTGAGACTATGGAGAAAAGGAATTTTTAGTGGATTAAAAAAAAAACTAGTGGAGCCGTGCAGGAAAGGCCTGGTGTAACCCTTCTCAAAGCATGCCTCTGAAGAAGCAAAGACTGTATTCAACTGTTTCTTTCTGGCACATTTTAGTGATATCCTTTTGCTTAGGAAAGCAATTCTCTTCAAGCCCAAACAGAAATACATGTTTATAGGAGAGATGTGTTACAAAAGCAATAGAGCATAACTAACCTCAGCAAATTATGGGGCAATGGCAATTCCAGTGAGAGTGAGAAAATCTACTAATGAAAAACAGAAGTCTCAACTCTGAAGAAAAATAATGAATTCTGGTAGCCTGGATTCAAGTTTAAATTCCTACAAGTACTATTCTACATTAAAGGTAACCATCTGTCTTATTTTTAGCTACATCTATAAGGGAGTCCAGCAACTTCAGTCTAAAAATTCAAAACACAGACACATATTTTCAGCCAAAACAAAGCCAGAGCCAGCAGTAATTTTAATTCTCTTCACTAAATATTTTTTTGGCCATGAGAATATGTGTAAAATGGATGTGGTTGCAGCCACAATGGCCCAGGGATACATAGGGTTTATAAGGCAAACAAGTTGCTAAGGAAGAGCTTGTATTCCTAAAAGATTGTGTTTTCTTCCAGTTGTAGCACTTCCTGTAGCAAAAGTATTTTTCTCTCCTTCCTGACCTTTTCCCTAAAAATCTTAGGTTGGGAAGCAACAAGATAGCTCTGAAGTCTTTCAAGAAAAAGTTCTATCAGTGCGTGAAACTAGAGCAATTCAACTTTGGAGCCCTGAGAAGGAGACAGGAGTTTTGGAAATGCCTCCCTGCTCTGCACCTCTGCAGGAGCCCTGCTCTCTCTTTGCCTGAGCAGGAGTCTCAGCTCTACCTTCCAGCTGAAGTCAGACCAGGAAAGGCACATGGATATTTCTTTCTGCTTGTTGCCTGAAAACCTAGTCCTCATCTCCTCTGGAGAGAAGACAGTCATATTGGCAGTACCTCTGCACCTATGGAAAGATGCTGAAAGAAGCTGTCTGGAAAATACCTTCATGCTAGGAGGTGGTAAACTGTCTTGGGCTTTTTGATTTCACCTTTATTCAGAGAAACAGGGCTTTGAGAGTTGCCTCAAAGAGAGATGACTCCACCATCCGTCTTTCCACCTGAGGAATACCCTGAATTTCCAGACTTTTAAACACACAACTGCAAAAAAGCAGTCCAAAAACAAAGGGTAAGGCAGTGATAACAAGTAACTGCTATGTTATTAACTGTACACAAGGTCTGCCAGCCTACAGGTCGGTTTTAACTGAAAAATAGACTGTTTTCTAGAGTAAATTTCTCTGTATCTCACCCACTGCAGCCAATTCATTTTATACAAACAACTAATGGAGCAGAAAGTTAATGTATGTACAATAGCTTGAAAATTCACATGACCAAGAGACCGCTTGGCTTTTTTCATAGGTACAAACAACATTTTTGTCCCTATAACAGGTTGCAACTTCTACACAGGTACAGAAAGATATCCTCAGAATTCATTGCTTTGGGGGGAGTGAGGAGAAATAAATATTTGCATATAATTCACTCAAACTTTATGTGAATTCCATCATGACTGGGCTGTGAGACTACTAGCTCTTCCTCTTCTTCTTTCACTAAAATGTTAGTGAAACTTTCTTCACCCCACCCCATGTTATACACCACCTCATTGCTATCTAGTTGTCTGTTGTTTAACACAATAGTTTCTGCTAGAGTTCATTTACAGTTTGGTTTTGGGTTTCTTTAATTTGCCGAAAACCTAAGAAGGTGTCATTTCAGATTAAGTGTAAATAGTTTATGCAACTCTAAATGAACTGAAAAAGAAAGATGCTTTATAGAGAATGAACCTCTTCTGTACCATGCCCCTTTCTTCATCTTAATCTTCCTGTTCTACTGCAAGATTTTAGTGAAAACACTATTAATATAAAATGAGTATATTGCATAAAGAGCAGAGGTAAAAATTTGCTCCATTAGAAAGCTGCTTCTTAATCCACACATTACTGTAGCTCTTCATGAACTCTTCATCCTATCCTGAAAGGGAAGGTTGAAACTAGGAGATAGGTTGCACTTGTTAGTGGGTATTTGTGATCTTTCCATTAGTTTAAAAGCTTTCTATCTGCCTAATTATAGCAAATTAGTACCATTTGGGGGAAACAGCAGAAAAGCTGTGATTTTCTCGCTCACCCAATGGTCACATAGTTCATGGAGACCAAAGTCTAGAAGGATATCTGTGATTGTGACCCGTTCTCATTATCTGTTTCCATCCTAAGTAACATCAGCACACAGTTTTATATTTTGTGAATGAATATTTAAAGCGAAATTATAGCTTTCAGTGGCAAATTACAGCTAGATGTGACCAAGAGAGGATTAAGCCCATCATTTTGCTTAAGAGCTCAGATGGTTGGAGTAATTGGATGCTAGCTGTAGGGCATCTTTTCGGTCTATAATTAGGTCATTTCTTTCTCATCCCCTCATGGTGTGTATAATTACAAATTAATTTGAAATCCCACTGTGAGTAAAGAAAATCTGTTTAATATAATGGAAGTGCAAAAGCCACAGGATATTATTTTTTAAAAAACTTTTAGTGTTTATACCAAAATACTCAGTCTGGCCCAAAGTCACATCTATACAGACTGCAGGGCTCATATTTGGTTTCTTTCTTAACTTTTATATGGACACAGATAAATTTTCTCCCTCAAAATAAATGACGTTTCATGACTGCACTCTGCTCCAGTATTTGTCAGCAGGTGTCAACAGCACAAAAAGTTGGGGAAAAAACTGAAAGACAGTCATTAGAGTTTTCATAGGCAACAGTATTGTCAGAGGACTTACAGACAGCTCTAAACAAGCTGATGTAAGCATCTATTTTATTCTTCAGTCCTTCCATTATTTGCTTGTCATTTAAAATATATTGTTCTGTTTTTACCCTGAACCCCCAAAAGTGTTAAGTGTTGCACAGCCTTGCTCCTGTGTGCTGCAGGAGCTCACCCGTTTCATCTCCTGGCTGAAGTATGCTGCTGGCAAGTTCTGCTTCCCTTCCTTTATCACAGTGATGTGGTCGGATGCATTAGACCTCCTGCCTGTCTTAATGCTGATACAGGTAAAAACATGCACTCCTGACAAATGGATAACCCCAACCCTATCCACAGAAGCAATGTTTTGACTTGTTGAACTTCCTGTTTCACTCAAGGGACAAACGTGTTTTTATCTCTCCCCAGAAATCTTGAAAGAGGTCGGCGAGAGGGTCCCAGGTGTGATCTGAGCACTGGGGATGTCAATAGTGAGCCGGGGGCTACGTGGGGTGTGCAGTTAGGGGGAAGAGCAGAAGAAAAGACCGTCAGTGCAGAGAACAAGGGTAGTGAGATTTGATCATATCTGTAGATGTGTTGCAAAAACTGTAGAACATCCCATGCCTTTAGCATGATAAGATTAGAATTCTGGCAGAAAAGAAAGAAAAAATAAAAGGGGAGGTGGGGTATGGAGGGGGAAGGAAGGAACTGCTTAGATATAAGTTCCAAAGATCATTAAGAGGGTTCTTTGTTGCATAGCTCCAAAGCTAAGATGTGCTGGGGCATGTAGAAAAATAAGGAGGTGTTAAAAAACTACCAAGCTTCTTAGTTTTCAAAATCAGTTCAAAGTCCTAGTCTTGGATTATTCACATTGTGACCTCCAGGCCTATTTGGGATGCCATAAAAACTGTATTCAGGAAGGAAGGAAGAAATTATCAAAAAAGAAAGAACTTTTTAATTTAATAATGTCTTAATGGCAATAATATTTTTCTTTTAAATAAAACCTTTCATTTGAAGAACTCAAAATATTTTTTAGATTAAAAAAAAAAGAAATAGAACTCAGCAACACAGGAGAAACCTGGCGCAACCAGCTAAAAGAAGAGCTAGAGAAAGAGATTTATCCCTCATAGGAGAGATATAAGACAATAGGGTAACCTAGTCTTCTCATCCCAGAAAAAAGAAATAGACATGCTAATAGGATATATTCATCATGGTGTTTCTGTAGTGGTAATGTCACTTTGTAATTTTTGAAACGGAGGTACTTTAAAATTCCCTTATGAAACTGAATAGGAGGAACATTTATTTTAAATTTTCATTAGATTTTTTTTATTAAGAAACAATTTTTCTTTACTAAATCTAATTTTCTAGAAAATTTTCAGTTTCCTCTATGTAACCTGCAGACCAGAAGGTGCAAATGAGGTTATATGGAAAACAAATAATACGTACAGGACAGAATTATCTGCTCCAATTATATTTTTTCTGGCTGCTATAATTAAAACATTATATTAATTAAAAATAGATTTTATGTCTGCCATACAAATAATATACCTGAGTGATTAGTCTTCTATAGGAAAAATCTACCATACAGATCTATTACTTATAGGTATTCATTTACCCTACTATGACATTTAGGAGTGAATCATTCTGATTAGCTGGAGGCTGTCAATGATAGTTCTTATACAAAAATAAATACAAGGGCCAAAATAGACTAATTATTGGGTTGTTTAAACTCAATTTTGTAAGATTTGTTAATCTCTCTAAACCACAATCAAAAAATTGGTGGTCTCAAATTAGCTTCTACGTAATAGAGTTTAAATTATGTGAGTAGTGAATAACTCGTTTCACTCTAAGCCTTTACAACTCTTTGTTTGCTATGCAAATAATTCATGACACTTTATTTATATCAGATCAGTGGGAAATTTAAAACCATAGTATGATATTTTTCTTCTTTTCTTATTATTCTCTATGCCTTAATGCTAACAACAACAAATACTCCATTGATATATGCATTTATAAGACACAAAACCACTCATTCCTACTGCAAAGTTGCCCTATAATCATTCGTCTGTTGAGGAATATATTAAATACACTTAGAAAAAATAAATCCTGCTCACAGTTTGCCCACACTCCACCCTTCAGAATTCTACCAGAGTGGTGCAACATTCACCTCAAACCTCAAAACCACTTGAATAAAACCTAGGTTTGATGTGTTCTTGACCCTCAGGCCATGCTTACAACGGTTCATGAATGCAACTTGAGGTTTTGTACACATCTGGGAAATCTGGTCTCTCAACCCTTAAAGTTTCCCAGGTGGTATTCGTCCCACTTCCTTCCACCTTTGGTTGATTCAGATGCCTGGGGAAAAATGATGATGACGGCAATTTAGAAATATAGTTCCTAAAAATGTTTCTATGTGGTAAAGAGTAAGAGGATATTACAAAAAAAAAAGAGCTGAATCAAGAATGGTGATTCCACTTGCAGCAAATATGAAACATGTTAGATTCCTTTGTGCTCCACAGTAGACTTGAAAAACCTTATGAACATTTTTCCTAAAATATAAGACTGTGGTAGGTATCTGTTTTCTTTTCAACGCCTAATATAAGTGAAAGAAGGAGGTCTAAAACTGTGGGAGGCCCAGCTACAGGTCCCTGATATGCTTGGTATTAATACATTAATATCTGCTTGATATTAATTCAGTGTATATCTGAACCAGGATTCTTTCCAGTCATGTCACTGCCCTAACCACCCACCATAAATCCTGGGATCCTTGCTTCAGTGGAATCTCTTTCTCAGAACTATTTTACTTTTGACATGCTACTTTCCCAGCCACTCTCTCTGTGCTGTTCTAAGGCAGGTTTTTTACAGTGTGTTCTAAGGCACATTTTCTACATGGAGTTTCAAGAAACTATTCAAAGAACTAAACAAGATTTTAAGAGAGTAAAAGTGATTTTCCAACTTACAAATCATGATAGTCACCTCTGTGGTGATATCCTGGAGCCTCAGTAAAAGTTTGATTCCTTAGTCAGAAATGGAACAGCATTTACTGATCTAGCACTAAAGATGCTAAAGGTCCTAACACTTTCCTAGGAAATTTGTGTTTAAACACACATTGGCATAGCTGGCTGGTTCCACATCCCAGTGCTGATCTAAACTTCTGTCATTGGGCACAGCTTTTCCTCCTGTTAGAATTCTGATGGGGTTTTACTACTCTGCTTTTCATTCAAGTGTCTGAAATTAAATCTTCTTCATTGGTTTATGTGGCAATTTCCTGTTAAGGTATTTTTGGTTCAGTTCTATATTTCATTAAAAGAATGTTATTCTTTTTCATTAACATCATTCTTTTTTGCCATGGGCCCCTTAACCTATTATTCTATACCAGCAACACAAAGGAGGAGACCCTTTCCTTGTGTAATCTTCTTGCAGGTGGTAGAAACATAAATTGTATGTGAACCCTCACTACTCCTTACAGAAAGAAGAGGCTCTGCCTGTTCCTGCACCTTGTAAGTATGTATGAGTCCAGTCTACACCAAGATTATTTCCTCTAAGATTAATGCTCAATCTTTTCTCTGAGGTAAAATTTTAGGTATATTGTGCTATAGTGTAGTACCCTATAATTATTTTTAAAATTATGACTCAAAATTGATACTCAGACCACCTCTGCGATTTCCTCCAGGCTTCGATCTGCAAGAGTAGCTTTTTATAAGCACAAAATTGGCATGCTGGTGTTTGCAAACAGGAAAATTTCTGTCCTCTGTGTAGAATATTCTATATAGAAGAGAGAGTTACATGTTCTGACTTTAATTGTAAAAAGCATTAGTACCTAGGCAGTACCTAGACATTCTTGACTTTCAACTGTTCCAGTAGGGTTCTGACTTCAAGCAGGAGTGACTTTAGTTTCCAGATCTTGTGGCTGCATATGAACATACCTCAGCTGTGATCTTGGGATTAGATAAGGTTTGGGATGCAGCTAAAACTTAATTAAAAGTTTTCATAAGCATTTCCTTCAGCTCCAAAAATAAGAGAAAGAAAAAGAGCTTACTAGAAAAAGCAGCCTGGATTGGGTATACTATTGTTTAATGAAGTTCGGCTTGTAGATTTAAACTCAAAAGTGACCATCCTGTCTGACCTCAAGTATAATAAAAGCCATGTATTTTCACCCAGGAATTTTATCCTTTTACTCAGTAACTCACAGTTGAGTTGATTTGATCTTTTACAAAAACATACAGTCTCTATTGAAAGCGATGAGGAGTATATCCCTCCTCACCAGCAGCCTTACAGGTAATATTGCATACAAGCAGTTGACACTTCTCAGATTACTCAGTCACTGACAGGAAGATCCATTTAAGAAACAAATCTATCCTGAACAAACAGGCCTTTAATCTCTTGCATTATGGTCATCGAAGGCGATTTTGGGATCCTAAGGAAAAAAGGCTTCTATAATTGTACCGCCTGCATATGAATGTGTTTAATGACTTCTTATCCCATTAGCCAGCCATGGGATAACAATCTCAAATAAATATGCTTCCCAGAAATAGGTAGGTAGATAAAAAGAGTCTACTAGGACACTAGTAGACTTAAATATCAGACACTGGAAAATCTGCATAGGAAAAAGATGTTATAAATGTTCCTACAAAAGTAAAGCTCCAGGTAAAGACTGCAATTTCACAGGCACCACAGAATTGCTAACCCACAAAATCTGTCAATTACAGTGTCTGACCCATTCCTCTAAAGGACTTAGGAATATGGATCATCATCAGAGGATGCTAAGGAACCCAGCTCACCTTGGCTGAGTCCTTTTGTCGCTGAGCTTTTGGTCAGGTTGGCTTTGCTTTGCTTCTAGTTCTGTGAATCTGCCCTTCTTTTATTTTTTTTATTTCCTCCAGTTCTCTAAAACGAAACCTTCCCAATTCAGTAAATGGAAGCATCCTGATGAGCAAAACATTGTTTTCTACAATTTTTTTCAGAGTAGAAAAATGAAAAGCTGTAACCTTGATTTAATTTCAACTGGGTTTGGCTTCATGGCTCAGCTGCTGGCCCAACACCAATCATTAGTTGCATGGCTGTATCTCATTGATAGTACATTCTCACTTCCCCTATGAAGTTGGACACTAAACAAATGTCAGAGAGGGACAATCCTCTGAAAGAGCTGTAAATAGAAAAATTAGTCATGCATGGAACTGGAGGCATAGAGAAATAAATGTATGAAAAGCCATTTATGGAAAAACAGGAGCAAGGAGAGGGTCTTCTAAGATCAGCTGCACTTAATCTCTCTGTAACTGGCACACTTAGCAGTAGTACCATTTGGTTCATTCTGTAAGAGTTTACTTCAACTAAACCAAACACCACATAGCTCCTAACAGCAGAGTTCATTCTGCCATAGCAGGAGCCCATTTGGAAGATGCAAGGCCAAATGATCTAACCTCAGTTGTATGGAAATCACACAGTAAGTGAAATTGTGCTGTTTATGCAGAAGAACAGTATACTGAATTATTGAGATTTTAAGCAAGACAGTAACAATATCAAAAGGATTCTGAATAAATAATAATTCAGGAAAGACTCTTCCCCATTTATTCATGCCTAGTGAGAAGAACTAAACCTACTGAGATGGAATTGCCATAATGGGGCTTCCCCTCCTCAGTCCATGACGAGCCAAGACCCGTATATATAAAGGAAATTTAAAATAGTACTCTCTTCGTGTGAGGTGATCTATTCTATAGGCCTATATCAAAGGTCTGAGATTTTAATGGGTAATCAGCCAGCTAGAGACATTCCCTCGAGGTGCCTGCATATTTTGATTACAGAAAAACTCAATACTACAGCTCTGCTGCTCAGGCTGAGCTCTCTGCGTCTAGTACCTTATAATATTAGACATATATTTTTGTATTAATTTATACCTTGGGGAATTATGGCACATTAGTTTCCAACTTGAAGAAATCACATGTCTCTTTAAATTGACATCAGGTGAGGCTCCTACAGACACATAGTAAAAGCTTCCTCACACGCATGTATAAGAAAAGGTCCCTCTTGGGGACCAAATGGTGGTGAAAATGGCCACTTAGAAGCCTTCCACAACCGCAGTATTGCCAGCTCTTGGCATTCAGGTCTCATGATTTAAACTTAAAAAAAGATTCTGAAAACAGGCTTCATTCTTGTTTGTCTTTTGTTCCTTTTCCTTTTTTTTTTTATTTTTTTATTTCTTTCCAAACTGTCCTCTCTCATTGTAAGGACTAAAGAAATTAAGAAACTCAATTCCTTTAAAAGTGAACTTAGTGATTTTCACTCAACCACATTACTCCAGTACATGATGTTTTAAGAAAAACATCAAATATTGCAAGCATCACTAATAAAATCACAGCAGCTGGCAACATGGTTAAACGCATCATTCTCCTTAGGATCTTTGAATAGACCAAACTTGCTGGAATGAGCAACCATTCCCTTCAAATAAAAGAGATGGAGCCAGAAGGAATGACTACAGCACATAAGCTATGACCTGTCTTGACTAAGCTCCTTTTGATACCTGGATTTGTTGGGATTTGTTTACTCTTCTGTGAGTATAGTCAGAGTATGTGTGATCTTTTGCAAACAGTCTCGCATTCGTATTACAAATCTGCACAGACAGACAGATAGCCAAACACAAACCAGCTGCAAAACAAGAAAGTATTGCAATATTATGCTCAAGATGATAGTAAGTCTGAGAAGAACCCAGACTCAGTGCCTGGTTTATGTGTCTGTTTGCTCATCCTACTCACTGAGCAAGCAAAAAAAGCATCATGTCTCCATTTATGAATAGTCACAAGTGTGTAACCCAATGTTATCTCTCACTACCCTCCTCCTTTCAAAATTTCATGGCTAGAAATAGAGTCCATCTGTGTGCTCTTGGGTACCATTGTGGAAGGCCATCTTCTAGTCCAAACTGTACCACAACAGAGTTAAAACGATCTCTTTTAACACAGCTCAGCCGCAGTTCAAAGTGTTCTGCTCATGATCTAAGAAAGGTATACATACTCCAAAAAAAAAACTACATACAGTTTGAGATCCCATGCACTCTATGGCTGGGGTCCAAATTAGGGATTAGAGCAAGGATTCTGCAAAATCCAGACGCTATGTCCAGCACTGAATTGATCACAACTACATATTTACTGTACTTAAATAGGGAGGTATGTAGACTCTTACCATAAAAATTTTCCAGGTGCGTTGAATTTCTGTGTCTCAGTGTATGCAACTTCTTAAGTCCTCTCTTATTCATTATTTTGATGGCAAGAGCTTTTATTACTGAAAACCAAGGATACTCAGCTCTATGTATCGTCTTTCAAAAGGTTCTCCTAACTTTAAAGCTATACAGGAAGAGAAAAGGACCCCCAAAGCCCTCCCACCTAAGATTTTCCACCTTCCATAAAAGTATTAGAGATCTTCTAGAGAAGGAGGAAAACACCTGAGCCTGTGGTTAGAATACTCAGGTTGCAAAAGGCACCAAAAGTGCTGGCTCTTTTCTCAAGGCTTCTTGTGGATTAAACTGCCATGGGATAAAATACAGAGGCAGGCTGGGATGCAGGGACTGCACAGCACCATTCCTCCTCCAAAGTGAATTCTGTAACCACCTAGAGAATAAGCAGTGCTCCCTTTCCCACTGTCTCATAGTCAACAAACACCAACTCACCACTAGAGCCTATTACCACTATCTATATGACCTGTTACCTTGGGAGAACAAGGTCTCCATTTATTTACCTTCAGCGAACTGAGATATGCAGAGGGACTGAGCCTCCTGAAGCTTAACTACAGAGCTAATGGTCCAATTGTTCTTTCCACCTCCTTTATTCTATTATTTAAAAGAAAAAGCATGATTTCGATTGCACTTTCAAAAGAAAATTTACAGACGCTGACATGCAGGAGAAGCTTCCTTGCTGTGAATTGTTTGCATGAGAGAAGACACTATTTTATAGTTCTTAGCAAAATTCTTAACATTCAGGGAGAGGGAGTTGTGTAAAACACCTCACTCATTAGTGTTTCTTTGCTATTAAATTAAGTGCTCCCACTCACTCACATCTCTGTTTTAGGCATAGAGTTCTGCACAAGTATTGCATATGCTCAGCACTATAACTAGAACTTCTTTGGAAAAGATTAGATGCATGTGCCAGATGGCAATAGTCAGGGTTTTGGTGTCCGTATGCCTGGCCAGAAGCTATAAATCAATCTTCCAAAAGTGAAATGGTTGTCTCCATTTCTTGGAACCCTGTTGAAACACTGTGAAAGTGATTTTCAAAAACCTATGCTCAGTCCTTAGATTTCAGACCCTTTCTCAATTTAAGCCTACAAACATGCTTGCATATAAACCTGAAAATACAGGCCTTATGTTTGTGGATATTCTTGTCACATTTGCTTGGCCCTGATAAATTTACAGTTATGGTATGCATCTTAATTTTTAATTTGGATAAAGGAAAAATTAGTTTTGTATAAAACAGTTATGTAGTGAAATACCCCAGAGTGTTTTCTACTTGCATTTGCTGAACATAATGGGTTGGATCCTCATACTGAATTAAAAGTATCATGGAAGACTTTGGATCTAAATATTAGGAAAAACAATTCATAGATCTAGTAGATATTTAATAATTTGGGAAAAAATGTAACTATTTCAAATGAAAATTTCATTTAAATAAACATCTCATGACTATTTTGTGTCACCACCTCTAGAAAAATCATTCCAAACTAATGAAAACGTGTGAAGATTTGAAATTCTAGACCACTGAATAGTGGAAAAATTTAAGCATACTGGGTCCTGGAGGCAGTTTTTCCCACAGGAAAAACAAAAACTGTATAGAGGTGAAAACAAGTAATGACAGGCTGTACACGGACATTGCTAATAGTTTGTACTTTTGACTGTACATTTTCTGAAATTAATTCAGCCTTCATTTTCCATCTTTCTGGGGTATATTCAAGTGGTGTATTTTTCCTCTACATTGCTAAAACTCCACCAGAATTATCTAATACCTGACTTTAAAAAAAAAAAACAACAAACATTTTCTAAGCAGCTACTAATAGCTGTCTGCATCGAAAGCTTATTCAAAAGCTGCCAGAGTGTCTCTGCAGGCACATCTGGCAAGGGCTAGCACTTATAGCAAACACGTATTGCTGGGTCTGAGAAGTCAGGCACACTCAGGTTTAGTTATTTTCCTTACTCCCGAGTAGGCACAGGCACTGCCATGCTTTCAAGCCCTCGTCACCTGTAGTTATGAGGCCCTGTGGACACCAGTGTGGTTACTGATGGTGGGTGGTGCATGCAGATGTGATGTTTGAGCTGCAGCTAAGTCGCTCAAAGAGGTTACTGCCTTTTCTGCTACTCTTCCCCAGCATGCTGAAGGAAACCAAACCTCTGTGTGCAGTCATTTCCTAACCTGCCAAAATGATCGTTCTTGCTTAACCTAACCACATTTAAAAATGGTGGTGCTATTTACAGAACCAGCTTAGAGAACAAACATGCTGGCAGAGCAAGAGGGACAGTAGAACCAGGTATGAGGATGCTAAAGCTCCAGAGACATGGAAACTTCAATGTCTGAAAGCAGCTGAGCTGTGGTTGGAACAACATGTTGGACTGCAGCTGGAGAGGTCTGCAGCTACGAAGATAAGTAGCAGCACATCCTTATGGAAATATTTAAAACCACTCAATTTCAAAATAATTCTAATGACCTGTGATTTCTCCTGGGGACTTCTGTACAATTTAACTGTGGTTATAAGGGACTGGCACTGACTAGGGATGGCTGGTGTGTGGTAATACCTGTTTGTTTGTGGTGAGTGGTAGTGGTGATTCAGCCTAATGTCTAGCATACGCCAAATAGCATTAATCCCACAAATTTGGAAGGAAAGCAACATTTGGAGAATAGATTTAAAATAGACAGGGTATCAGTTTTCTGGAGGGAGTGTGGTAAACAGAGAAGTAAATCTGAAGAACAGGGGATGAAAGAAGGTAATCTGGTGAAGCCATTTAATTCACAGTATAGTCTCAGCTGACAGGGATAAGTGAAAGATGGGAGAAAACACAGAAGATTGGGAAAGAAAAGAAAAGGAAGCAGGTGACAGAAAGCCTGCTGACCAGAAAGGCTACTGGCTCCAATTCCCACCCACAACTGCTCAGCAGCCCCACAGACTGCTGCCTGAAATGACTGTCTGATTGCATTGTCATTACCACACTAACCCACCTCATTCAAAATGAATAAAATCAGACTAAATTGATCTTTGCTGACTGGACTCGTGACTGAAAGTATTTCAGAAATGTTCACAAAAGCAGTTCACCTTCTAATTTATCCCAGGGACACTAAGATAATGAGGGCAGTGAAGTTATTATTTGGTATAAATGTAACCAAACCATGATGTGCGTCTAATCACAACTATCGTCATTCAGCAGATATCCAGCTATGCCTGGAGTGCCATTAGTGAGATGTGGGTGCTCACTGCTGCTCAGAACCACAGCCAGATGACTATACCATATTGGCCAAGGACACAACTTTTCATGGCATTGCTCAAAGCAGAAACATATGAGCTTGAACTATAAGCCTTCTCACTAATGTAAGCTTTTTTAAAGGAGTTAATATGTAGAGAAAAGAGTGCTTCAGAAATCCTGACAGATTATCCAGAAGAATGAGAAACAGGAAGGATCGCATCTCGTAAGCCATACTTCCCACACACCTACTTGAGCATACACTACCCCTTTCAGAAATGGGATCTCAGGCCAGATGGACTTTGCACACATGAACAGGCTTGCAGGCTTTGAAGTTCTTAAAGGTCTGTATGTACTCATACGAGATGATCAGCCATGATAATGTGGGCAACATCGACAAGCTCCTTGTAATTCTGTGATTGTAAGTGTGTCCACAATGAGTTTCCGCACTACTTTCCCAAATAAGTTAAACAAAGACTTAGCTTTTATAACTACTTTTGAGAATAACAATGGAGACTAACAGTGGATTGGGCAGGTGGAAAAGATCCAAAATCTGGACAGCTAGATGAAGTACCAGAAACGAGTAAAACTATGTACATATTCCAGAAAGATGGTTGTTAGACAAGCAGAGGCAATGTGAAGTCCCCAAACTGTGTGTGGTATATGATACAACCCATTAAGCTGAATTGCTAACACCTTTTTAGAAGTTGAGGGTGACATTCTTCTTAGCACTAGCATTGCTTCTACCTGCCTTGCCTCTGACCTTTGTGACTATGACTATTCTTCTTAGAGATGGGCCATGAAGTCAGCTATCAGCGTAAGTAGCTGATATGGGTATAGCACAGCAATGTATTAGCTACCTTCTTTCTACAACAACTATTTAACGGATTTAAGGGGTAATTTCTGCCTTTGCAGACCACAAAAAGGTAGATTTTGAACCACAGTCTTCTATCAGCCTCTCATATATCATCAACATTTTGGATTATGTCTGCCTAATTTCTTATATCTAAATAAATTTCAGCTCTCTGGAGGAACAAGAATTTATATAAACAAGCAAACACTCAGTTTCTGACCAGGTGTGTTCTTTTTGCTGACATTATAAAGGAGTGAAACTGCAAGTAGCAAGAACTACTGCAAACAGAAGAATACAATGAAGTCAACAGAAATCACTGCTGAGAGGTGCTATGACTGAATAAATATAAATTTGTAATAAATACGTAAATATAAAATAAATACATCAGAGGCTAAAGCGGCAGGAAAGTACCAGGTGTCTCCAAGTGCTGACAGACAGAAGCTAGTGGGCTGTGCTATGATGTGACCTTGACTGTGACAAATAAGACCCATTCTTCAGCCTAGCACGTCAGCATTAATGTACTCCAGCAAACAGTCTGTACTGTACACCAAACTAGAGTGACCAAAGTAGAAGTGTGCTTTCTGCAGTGTCTGATGCAGTGGACAAGCCTCATCAGCACAGGGTGAGGTGAATATCCAGCTACACTTGCCTGAATCATAGCAGCAAAATCCAGGTATTCATCATTCTTACCAAAGCCTTTTGTTATGAGTATGTGAGGGCAAAAAAAAGGCCACTTTCTCCTCTTAGTTTTCACCTCCTTTAGGTTTTACACACAAAGGTCATATACTCTCTCTGCTTTAATTTTAGTGTGGTTAGTAGGAGTGTCCTCTCCTCACTGACTGGCATCAGCAGCATCGGTCTCCTCAGTAATAGGTATTATTGGAAAAAACGTAGGAAAATGCAGCCTGTACAATAAAGAATATAAAACTAGGTACTTAGGTTCACTGAGTCTAACTATATAGACGTCGAAGGGGTAATAAATCTTTAGCTAATAAATGTTAATAACCTCTAAATGTGACTTAATATCTTCAATTTAATTACTTTGGGCTGTATCCAGTGACAGAGTTAAAGTTTTGGGTGACTGGTCTCCAGCATGGAATCTGATTTAGGTGACAATGTTCCCAGAGGGAGGGTTAGCCTTTAGAATGGGACCCAAAGAAGCCAGCTCAGCAGGAAGCAGCCTGGAGCTGCTGTACTCCAAGAGGAACTGAGGGATGGGTTTCTATCTTCATGAGATGCACAGCCTGCCATCCCCTTCTAAACTTAATATTTTTAATTTGAAGGAACAGCATGAAATTGCTATTTGTCAGAATTGCGAAGGAAGCAGAAAAAATTATCTATCTTGAAGTCTAGTGACTGCCATCTTCATGTAAGATGTGAGGGTTGATTTCTTTAGGGTAACTAGTCAGAACACACACACAAGAATGCCTGAAACTCAAGACAGTTGAAGAGGATGGAAAAGTTTTTATTACAAAAAGCAATTTTGGGGTTTGTTTTGGGGCAGTTTGGGGGGTTTTTGGTTGTTTGGTTTTTGGGGTTTTTTTTTGTTTGTTTTTCTATAGCAGTATATGTCTGTTAGTTACAATATCATATATCTGACTGTTAACTAATTGGTTCTGGTGGAGACAAACTAGTGAGAAAGTGCAATTCAGGCAGTCAGAGGTGAATGATATGGCTCTGCAATATATTACATGGCTCTCATCACTGTATGTGGTATATGTGTGAATAATTAAAAACTTGAGGCTGCTGTGTTTAGGTTAGAAATGGGGGATTTGATTCCTGATACATAATATCTAAAAGCAGATACTTATGAGTCACACCAAAAATTACTGGTGCACAATCTATGTAAAGGAAAATAATGAAGAACACAAGCTGTAGCTCCCAAGCAGGCTCAAGTTAGCTCCTTTATTTCCACTCTCCACAAGTGTAGTTGACAATACAGTTAACTCAGTCAAGAATCTTTTCTTTTTCCCTCCTTTTTTTTTCTGACAGGAGCTTTCACTCTCCCCACTGAAGGAAACTAAACTCGGAGAACTTTACAGGCATTTCTATTGACTCTGTGAATAATCTTGACTCTGCGGATTATCCTCAAGCAGCTGTGGAGAACACAAAAGCTTCCCCCAGAACACAGGAAAAAGAATACTGATGCAGCCTGGGGCAGATTTTTTTTTTCCTCTCAGTTCTCAAGTGATTTTTAAGAGCCAGCTGGTCTGGAAAACGATGGATTTGTTTGTAGGAGAGGTAAACACTGCCAAAATCAACAAGTTCCTTCCTTAGGGGCCTGTAGAGCAAATTGGTCTGCAGATTAAGACAGTTCAGTCAAGTCATGTTGGGGCTGACATGAACCCTTCAGGCTCCCTTGCTTTTACCCCAGAAAATATGAAGAAAAGTGATACATTTCTTATGGAAGAATTATATACTATAGGGTCAGAAAAATCAAATAAATTAAAAGTGATCTTCTCTGTAAATATCCTAGCACAGGTTTCTTAACTGAGACGGCTGATAGGTTTACTAGTAGTTGCCTTTGTACTGGGTCAAATAGGCTCTGTCTTGACTCGCCAGACTGGTATCGGTGAAGGATTTAATGGTGATTAGAACTGTGTAAAATGATCTCATATGTTGTCACCTGCCAAAGAAATTTCAGTGGGTGAAGCCTAACCGTATTCACAAGTCATTTTTCAAACCTAAGCCAGGAAATGTGTTAAACAAGCAGAGCCACAGTGTCTCACAGAGGTGCTTATAAAGGCATCTTCATGAATGTGCAAGATGTGTGGGAAAGACAAAGTAAGATGGGAAAAAACACAGCATTTTACAGTCTGCTTTGCACTTTCCCAGCACTTTTTGTTTCAAAAGTAGTAAGACAAACTGGTTTTTAATCCTGGTAAGACATAAAAATGTGCATCACTTTAATTTCATAGATCAAGAAACAGAGGGAAATAGACACTCAATTTCCCTCAACAGAAGGAAATAGAAACGCCAATTCTGGTGCCATAAATCATGAGAAAATTTTATCAGAAACAGTGTAATGGGAAGGTAAGGCAAAGTTTTCGAATTGTTGTACTACACAGAGGTGCCTAAAACTTTAGCAAGCAGTTCTGAATACTTTGGCTGGCTGTAGCTAACATGGCCAGGTCATGCACAGTTCAGTCGGACTCTATTGGCATGACAACATCTTCACACACAGCTACAGGAAATCAGCAATACAGCTGGGAGGGAACCCAGGTCTCCTGACTAGCAATTCTGTGTATTAATGACAATACTCTGCTTCCTAGTCCCTTACATCCTCACAGCATTTTTCAGCCATTAACTAATGCATCAGTGGAGTTTATTTGAGATAGAGATGCAACAAGCAAGCTCAAAATGGAAAGCATGTAGGGCCACCATTTCATTCGGAAAAGGTTAACTCACTCTAATTAAATCACACAGAGCCTCTCTATTCAGAAACCACCACATTTTAAAAGCAACAAGGGTTAACATCTCATTAACGGGGAGCCAGGTTGCTATAAGTCTGCTATAAAGGATTTTTGATACTTCTGCTGGAAATCAGTGTAGGGGAATATTATATTCAAAATTCTTTGTCAGAAAGGCTAAGGAACTGCTAATCACTGCAGTAACACTCTCATTTTCATCTAAATTAACATAGCTCTTCACACTTTTCCATCTTATAAACATCCATGCATGAGACTCTACATGCTGTGTGACATAACCAGAGGGAGCACAAATGTACATCATGTCACATGACAGACATGCTCTGTCTTAGGGCAGAGTTGTTGCACCAGGAGGGAAACATCAAGCCTGCTCACAGTGGATGTAGTGATGTGTAATGGATATGTAGTGACACAAAAGCCCCTCACTGTTCAGTGTCCTGTGCACTCAGTTCTCTGTCCTGCTTCAGGACTGCAGACACAGATGCTGAGCACCAGTGGGTATAAATACCACAGAAATTCATTAGTTGCATGAGACATAGATACCACAGTGCCAGCATAACCTGAGACTTGTTAGCAAGGGGTGCCAAGTGTGGATTTGGCATGTAGCAGTGATCTCATCTTTGTATTGGTCCTACCATCATGGGACCTCTCCTATGTTTTCCATTTATCATTGCCACAGAGAGAAAGTTTTCATGCACTCCATATATGTGGAGGTAGTAAAACTTTGTCTACTCTTGGAAAGATTATTAATTTATATTAATAAAGTGATATTTAGGTAGTAAGTGACTGAATAAGAAATGTTAATCAGTTAAAGGGAGACCCAAGGAAATATACGCCTCATATATAACTCATAGCCAAGAAAGAGGAAGAACTTATGCCAGCTAGAAGAAAATAGCAAACAAACAGTGTATGAGTTGTAAGCAATTCAAAAATATACTCCACAACTTTACCCATTAAAGCATAAATTTACAATATTTTTCATGATTAGATGACAGAAGGGCTCATTTCTAACATAGCCATAGGTTAGTAACTTTAGTTAGCTTCTCATACAACTGAAAAGTAGCAACAGGCCTCATTATTGCCACAGGGTGGTAACAGAATTCAGTGAATTCCAGAAAAAAAAAATACTTAAAATGTCAAAACATAAGCTTAACTGAGTAAAAAGCTGAAGCGTAAGCCCAACCCTGAGAATGGAAAAGTACTGGATAAAACATTGGAAAATATACTGCAGGGAACAATCCCACTTTGGCAGTGGGATAGACTAAATGACCTAATGCAACTTTTCCATCCTTAATTTATACGATTCTATGATTCAACAAAAACAAACTGTGAAATTAAAAACTGAAGCAAGTTTATAACCTGGCTACCATATTTTATAAATGCATATATACACATTTCTGTAGGTATTTAGAATAGTGACTCTCTTGGCACTAGTACTACAGGAGATATATGCATAATGTCAGATTTCGTCTTAAAACATTTATCTGGCTGCCAGGCTGACAAGATGACAGCAGCCTAAAAGATAGACCTAAGAATAACCCTGAGGACAGAAAAAGAAATAATCACTAAAACTGAAAAAGTCAATGTTGACCGCTATGGGCTCAAACTCTGGTTTCACTGTGAAAATGAAGGCAAAGACCAAAATAAATCTCCAGGAACAGTAAGAAAGCTGGGCCCTCGTTGTGAGTGGTTCTGTTACAGAACGGATGCTCTTAGGCACTTACTGTTCTTTAAAATGTGCTTCTCTTCTGCAGGGAACAGTAGCAGTGTTAAACGGTTCAGGAAAGTCACTGTAGTATGTTGTTTATAAACACACAGCTCAGACATTTACAAATAAATTTCAACACCTGAACTGAAAGTTACTGAGTAGGCTGATCAGAAGATATAACATTTAATTCCTCTCCTTACTGGGTAGATGCACATCACCAAAAAATTAATAAAGTACGGAATACATTCAAAGCCCTTCTTCTCTCTCTTTTCTTTTTTTAATGATCTTCTTTTAAAGGAAATCACTACTCTCAAAACACTGCAAAGTGTGATTTATATGTTTAGGTTCTCTTAGGTTAGTATAAAAGTATTCCAAATGAGAATATGTCCTAACAAAGGTTGTCCTGTTTTCTGAGAGGGGCAGTACCGACTTTCAAATACGCTTCCCCATGCAGATAATCCTGTGAGTGGCCACAGAGGTTCCTGCAGTTGTAAATAATTTGAGACCACCTGGACATGTCTAATACATACAGCCTGGGGAAATAAGTCATTCAAAAAGAAAAATGAAGCCTTCTCGTTTGAGTCCTTCAGTACAGATCTGTAGCTCTAAGGCTAATCAATTAGCTCCCAGAAGAATGGATGTTTCTGTTCTGGAGTACCAGCTTCAGTGCCTTTCCAAACAGTGGAAGAGGCCTGTCATCCTGCTTTAAATAAGGAACAAGCTTCACAACTGAGGAAGACAAAAATACGGTTTAAACAAAGAGTTTACTAAAGAAAAAAATCATCCTTCTTTTTAAGGAGTATTTGTTCCATCTGAGAAAAATAACTACTGTGAATTGTCTTTTCCACATTGAGCTTCCAATTGTTAAAGATATTTTTTTCCTCAATGAAAAAAAAACCAAAAATGAAAATAAAAACACACACCACTAGAAGTGTTGAGAAAAGCAAATACTGGAGAGACCATATTCAAGGAGATAATTACCACTGCAGCTAATGAAAACAAATTTACCTGGGAAAGTATTTCTCTTGGTGGAATAGAAACACTAAGTCCATAAAACTGCAGGCTACTTCAGCTGCTTTTAAACCCTATAAAAACTGTCTTATTCACTACCCTCTCGCTTCTCACATCTGCTTTAGACTTTATTCTACAGCAGATGCTACATAGCAGTCAAACCCTGATGAAATCTCACATCTCATGACTTAAGAACATTTTCAAAAGCCTCTGAGGGATTTAGGAGCCAATATTACTGATTTTCAGTGAGTTTTGGGCTCCTGGGACAAGATTCATGAGTTAGTTTAGAGAATTTCTATTCTGAGAGTCAGAGTTCCCACTGCTCCATCCCAGCTGGTGATGGCCCTGGAGGCCACAGTTCTCAGTAGCACAGGAAGCATTACTGGCTGCACAAAACCAGCAGAAGCATCAAGAAGGAATTTGATGTTACAGATGGAAATGCCATAGCTTGTCCTCTCAGTTACAGTTAGCTTGGTTTGTCTATCTGCAGCCTGATGCATTTGTTTGGCTGCTGTAATAACATTCTGATCCAGTTGCAAATATGTCAATACTGTAAGTTATACCTAGAGCTTTACAATTTCAGACTTAGTGACCATAAATCTAAAATAGCTGCAATTCCTTAATATAATTCATGGAACAATGCCTAAAACAAACATCTCCCCAGCTAATCAGCAGCCATGTAGAGGAGAAATGCTCCACAAGGCTGAGCCAGAGAACACTTTGTGGGTTTAGCACTAAGTCACAAGGTGAGAGCAAAGCTCCTGGATCCACTTGTGTTTCACAGCCATAAACTTTGAAGAACTAGGAAGCTAAGCCATCCACAGAAAAATGGAGAAGCGAAAAGTAGAAGCAAAAATCCTTCCTAATAGTGCTATGATTTGTTTCAAAGGTCCGCATTCATATCCCTCTTTGGGTAATTGAATTTGAGCTTGAGCCTCTCTATGCATATGCTTTGGGGTATCTGAGGACAATGTTTCTCAGTTCCTCAGATCTTTCCCTGTCTGTTAATTAAGTAGCCTGCACTTTAGGGCAGAGGGAAGAAAGCAAGAAATTAAGTGAAGGAA
This sequence comes from Coracopsis vasa, assembly GCA_026283785.1. Lineage (NCBI taxonomy): Eukaryota > Metazoa > Chordata > Aves > Psittaciformes > Psittacidae > Coracopsis > Coracopsis vasa. Next base: position 39,902 of record JANHGB010055430.1, read on the forward strand.
AAAGCTGAAGGTAAAAAACACCCCCTAACTTGCCAAACAGAAAATTTTCCTGAGAAGTAGGACATCTGGAGCTGAAACAAAGTTGGACACATCTTACTCTCCAGGGCTACATTCTCTAACCAGGCCATTCTCCTGCAGCTGAGAGATACTAGAAAACATGTAGGAAATTTGAGACTGGACTGAGTGAATCTACCCAGCAGAAAAAATAGAAAATACATTTAAGGATGAGGTACATGGACCAAAGTACTACTACTGCAAGGATTTTAAATAGGTCTATACCAGAAGCAAAGCCAGAGAGGATTTTCATAGTGATTCATGGACAGCTAAGACCATACTTAGTCTTTGGATTTAGAAGAAACAGACTGGTGACGTGGATCTATACTTTAATCACAGGGGTTTAGAAGAAGTCTCTTTGCAAAATGAGCCTCCAAGTACCCAAGTTCTTTTTGAAATGGGACATGGGTGCTTCTGAACTTACTGTCAGTGTGCAGCAGTGCTGTGCAGAGATATCCCAATGAATGCTAGACCTGTATGTGCTATAGCTGCACTATGTAGGTCCAAGGATCTTCAGTTCTGAGGTCTTCGGACTTGGTGGATGGCCTAATTTGGACCAACATGACTCAAATTCTGTTTTCTGTTTCTGATAGTTAATTACTACTTTTTTTGCCTATATCTAAAATCTAGCCCTCAGGTGCCTCTTAATTATGCTTCCCCATTGAAAATATTAGCTACAGTCCTTCAGTCTTTCATACCCATCTTCCTTATAAGTTGTTTATGGTCATTTGGTGCAGTACGCACAGCTAGTCTGAGTAACTGGTAGGAAATTTAGAGAAAAATGCAATTCCTTTGCAAACAAAACACTTGGTGAAAATGGGGAAAATTCTCAATGTTGTAATATCTTATTTCAAACAAAATATTTTATTAATCATTTTAATAGCTAAAAACATAATAATAAAAACGTCAACACTGAACTGATTTTTTCCCTCAGAAAACTGTAAAACTTTGAGAGTTTTACCCCACTCAGAATAATGCCAAATTTTTGAAAACTTTAAATATTTTATTGAATAAAAGGTCAGCTTTCCTCCTGCTTACAGTAACATGCAATTTAAGCCCCTGTCTGCAGTGAACTATCTGGTTTTATGGGGTCTGTCCAGATAGTCTAGATTCCTTGATCTGCAAATATTTTTCCCCATGCTCAACTTTCCTACTGTGTGTGGTCCCACTGAAATCAATAGGATTTTTCACAGTGATTAAATTAAACATGAGTGTGAGATTTTGAGTGTGAGTGTCTTATGGCCTGAGACTGCATATTCCTAAGGAAAAGCACATGTTACCTGGGGAGGGGGAAGGTCCTCTGAATTACCTGACATTACCTACCACTCTGTGTAAACTATGAAATGCATATAACAGTGTCACTTTTTCAACCTCAAACTGTAAATCTGAAGGCTTCCTTAAATGATGCCAAGAATCATAATAAGTCAAGGACCTCAGAATCAGCAATGAGTGTTTCAAATTATTCCCTTATTTTCTTAAGTTTGACTGGACAGGATATTTTACATGGTCCTTAATTTATTATCTTTCATAATAAGGAATGTTACTGCAGAAATACAGCATTATGGAATATTGCTAAACTTATTAAATCTAACCGTGGTAAATGGGTTTCCTTTCCAAAATTGTACAGTCCTGTCTATCTTTCCCCAAGATTTTTTGATGACTAGCAGTTTCATTCTTCATACATTTCAAGCTCTACTAAATATGTTATAAAAATATCTTTACAAAGTGGGTGCTCTGGTGGGTCAGCACTGCTTTTCCAGGGTGGAGGTTAACTAGTGCTGAAGCAGAGGGATCATACTGCTGAGAAATTCCAATGGTCCAGGCTTTTATGTTCATCTGAAATGAGACAAAAAGTCTATTTTTCTAAGAATTATTAGTATCAAGAATACTGCTCCTTTTTATTAGTGTTTGGGTTTTAAATAGTACCGGTTTTAAAAACAGTCATCCTTTTTATTTTACCATTGGAAAAAAAATATCACACAGAATCACACAAAATCAAGTTTAGTACAGAGTAATGACTGGTCCCAAACCTCGCATTATACAGAGGAAAATTCTGTAGTCAAATAACAGCTGCCAGATGTGATTTTGAGCCAGAACAACAGCTTTTCTCACCAATGTGCTGGGAGGTATCTCCAGAGTGTGTGGGATGAGGTACAGCGCTCAACGGGAACAGGCTGTGTCACTTCTGCGATGATCTAAGCACTGCGAGGGAAAGTAGAAGCAAAAAAGACAAGGACAAAAATAAGTACCTGTGCCCTGGTTTGCCTCAGTGTAATCCAGAGAATTTAAATCATCTGCATTGCAGCCATTTTTAGGATTTTTGCCTGCCTTCCACTACCAGGCTGGAGCAGCAGCTGATACAAGTGTGTCTTAGGTCCGAAAGGAGAGAGGAGTGAGAGCAGGGGCAGCCATACGGGCCAGCCGCTAACGAAAATGCTTCCAAAAGTCCCCATGAAATATTATCTCTCACAGGCAGCTGTTCAATACCTCATGATGTGTGTTAGGCACTGCTTTCCTGCCAGCCTACTAGACTGCACAGCACGTTCACCTCATACTACTTTACTAGATTGTGAATTAAAAAGCATTATTCTCATTGCTCAGCAGACAGCTTCCTTTACCAGTGACTCACTGCTGCTTTCCTAACCCCAATGTACCCTCAGCACCACCCAGGCCATAATTTGTCTCAATATATACTAAGTAGTGTCAAGTGCCTGGGAATGCGGTGATCCATTACATCCAAATAAAACAAAGTTTTGTCTGATGCATATATATGTGCTAAACAGAGAGTAGATCACTTTGATGAGATGACAAAGCTAAATTTTTCAGCATTTTGGTTAGAAATTTCTTTTACCTGCCTGCGTGGAAAGTTCCTGTTTGGTGACATTAGGACTTTCAGGGATTTAAAGCCAAATGGAAAAAATAGATCCTGGATGACCCTGCTCATTGAGAGCAAGCCCCTCGCACCATACCATAACCCCAGTCTGATCATGAGCTATTACATAAGCATACAACATACAGAAGAGTGCAAGTCCAGCAGAATCCAAATAGCATCAACAATGGCTAATCTGCTGGGATTTTTAACAAATAATGAAAGAAAAACAAATCTTCCATGTGAGCAAGATGAATAGACAAATAAGGCCCGTGAGGAATAATTTAACGGAAGTTTGCAATAATTTTCTGCTGTTTGGATTAGCTAGTCCAAATAAAAATCTCTTTATTCACAACCTTAAATCCAGGCTATCAGTGAAGGCCTGTTTTGCAAGGCTCAATCTAACATATAACTGGAGTTTGGACAGTGGGTTGAACAGATCTCAGAGAAAATTTTATTCCTCACCCTTTGGTATGCCAAGCATCATTACAGGTCAAATCTGCAAACTCTCCTTTGAGTAGCCTCTTCTTTTACTGACTATAATGCAGATTGTTTTCACTTGGAGAACTGAAAATAGAAGGCAATAATTCTTTAGCTAGTCAAGCAGAAATTCTCTGAATTATTAACCAGTTATTCAACCAAAGTCCAAGACCACCTCTGAGTTCAGCAGAAGCTCACACATAACATGGAGGAAGGGCATAGTTTTTGATACGTATGACCTCCAGTTTTTAGCTGCATGGTGTAATAGTTACACTTGCTGACACTAGGAAAAATGAGTGTCCTGAAAAACACAGACAGCAGCAGCTTCTCTGGCCTGTGCTGCAGCCGCTCACCACTTCAGGGGGTCAGAAAAGAGTCCTTATTTCTGCCACAGCCATAACGAATATGAGGAGACACATACCAGTCTTACCACACAAGTCAAAACATTAATCAAAAGATGATGATGATGAATGTCAGGAAGATTAAATTCGGGTCAAGATAGCTAGATGTTCTGCTTGCTCACCGCTTACTCAGAAATAATTTCCTCTTTATGTGAGTTATTTGCTCAAGTGAGGTTTGTAGGAGCCCTTATCTGACTCAGTCTCTAGGCAATGATGTCTGCTTTGCTGGGTCTAATCATGCAGCCACTGAAATCAATGGGAACATTCCTTGTGATTCCAAACAGAGGCAAAGCCTGAGTTACCATCTACTATAGTGCATATTTTGATATACAGTTTCTATATACTAGGTACAGACTTCATTGATTTTATGCTGTTCTCTTCCACTGTCTATGCAATCCTTTTCCTATTTCATGTTTTGAAAGTGCCATGCTTTTACAATAATCATGCATGGTGGAAACCTTCACTGGGAGGGACCATACTATTGGATCTTTGACAATACAAGAGCAGAAAGGAAAGTTGCAAATGCTGCTACTGGAAAGCTATGTAAAAAGTGCAACCACAATAAGAATTCTCCTCCTCTGGGAGGGTTCTGCATTCCTACCAGGGCACAGATAGCAGTACCAGCCCAGTTCATCTGGTCCAATCAACCTGCTGTCCTGGTTTGATGCAGTTCAGTGCCTATTTAAATGATCCTTGGTAACTGTTTCCTTACCCAGAAACAAAAACCACCATCTATTAGAACCTCAGTCCCTAGTATAAAACAGATACCAGAGATATCTAGCATTTTTTTTTTGATTAGTTAGGGTTGGTTTTTCCCCTCAATGACTAGCCATCACAGCAGGAAAACCTCAGTTGCTTTTAGCCTCAGAATTTAATTCTTTATTCACCCTATGTTCCTCAATAAATAAGTTCATTTGGAGTGCTAGTTTTATCCAGTTAGCACCCAACTACTGCTGAGTTAATCAAACAGAAGCAGCAAGGAGGCAAACAGATAGAACAGACCTGCTACTTACACACTTTGCAGCCAGTGATGGGAGGGCACACAGCCTTGCTTCAGATAAACAGCTCAAACATTAGATCCTTATCCAGACTACGTTTCTGTTTCTCTGTCTGAATAAATAAATAAATAAATAGACACACTGAAAAACTTGACAAATGAGACTTTTACACAGTATTTTGGAAATATGTTTTTTAAAATAAAAATAAAAAAGAAAACAAAACTAGCAAATAAAAGCTATCTATCTCCAACAAAGTGATGCAGAGATGTAAGAGACACATTTTTTGTAAGTTTTCTACTTTGCCTCTCCCCACCTTCATTTCCACCCAACTGCCAGATGATTTTGTTAGACGTAGAACAAAGGGAAAGGAATTTTCCATAGAAATGGAATTTCTTAGGGAAATGATTACTCACTGACCCAAAACGTGTCACAGAAGGACCTCTCTGTGGATAAAATTCAACCTGACTATGAGCACACTTGTGAAAGGCTTGAGGTTTCCTGGGGCTCTGCTGGGACTCAGAGGTTACAGTGTTTGAGCAGCCCTATTAAAACTCATGACAGTGCTTTCGTGTTCCCTGGCCATCTGAATCTCCATCCCACTCAATTTCTAGAAGTCTTCAGAGAAGAAATGAAAAAGGCAATATTTCACTCAACAATTGCTACAATCAGATGCAGCTGAAAGAGGCAGCTTCAAACAATGTTGCGGTCACTGTTGTTGAAGGCGCCTCCTTCACAAGCATCTTTTTTGTAATTATCTTCAAATAGGCCTGGAATAAGATTTACAAATACTGAAGCTTCCCCTGAGCCATAAATTCTAATTTTTAGTCATCTCTAGGTAGAACAATTCATAGTCAAATGCAAAATCTGTCTGATCTAATTAAGTGATTTTGACTCCGTTTCATCTTTTTCTATTCAGTACTGTGCAAGATGGAAGAGAAAACTTAACTCTAGATGTTGGAGACCAGCAAACTGAATAGCTGTTAAAGAAATCAAGCAGGCCACTTAAAGCCACTGATTTTCCTTCCATCAGACAAACCCCTATGAAATAGAAAAATGGAGGCCTGTTAAATGAATACCTGAGGAAGCTGGTCTCTAGTACATCCAGCACAATGGATAAAATAACCCCATTAAATTAATCTGTTTTCAGCAAATCAAACCAAAATATATTTCCTATGATAGCCTGCTTACATGAGTATCATTCACTCAAGAGAACTGCTAAAGTATTTTGGTGAAATGTGAATGTATATTTAACAGATTTATACTTTGGATGTAATAGCTCTTTAGAGATTTACCATGCTTATGGCTTCAAAATCAGGCCTTAAGACTACTGACTACTAATAGGGATGTTATTGATGTCTTTTCCTGTGTAGAAGAAAAAATGTACAGTACACTGATATTGACTTTCACAGCTCTGACTACTCTGTGTATATAATTTTGTTCTGATTTTGAGAACACTTCTGACCTCACTATATGTCTTATGCAAAGCCAGTAGAGTTGTCTCCAAAGGGACTTTGCATAGTCAAAAGGTTATTTGAAAAAGAAACCAAAAATCTATTTTAAAACCCATAATTTTTCATCTTTTTTCTTCCTGAATGAAATTGTTTGGTATAAAAGCATGATTCTAGTGTGAATGTTACCTCTGTAACATTATTGAGTTCATTAATTCTATAAAATTTGGAAATTACAAGTTCCTTAAGCTCCTCTGCAATGTCTAAAATACATTGTATAAGTCAGGAATCAATATATCAGCAAACATTCCACCCTCTACAAATTATGTGCATATCTTTTCTGAAGAAAGCTCTTGAAAACAGAGATTCCCTGCATAGGATCACTAAGATGTGCTGGAGCACAGCATTCAGATCCTTTCCTGGAAACCCCCACTGCAATCGTTTATAAAGCAAGTCATTCAACTGAAATAATGTCAAGTCAGCTGACCTCTACTGTCAAGAAGGAATGAAAAAGATAAGCAGCCTCTTAATTAAGGAGGCTCCAAATCATATACAAATTCATAAATCAATGGCAATCACTCAGAAGCTGATAGGGAGCCAGGCACTTATCAGTGAATTAATGTAACTCACTCCATTCAGCTGCCACTCTTAAACAATTTCTGTCACACGTTTTGTACCAACTTTCAGGTATAAAGCATATTGCATGATGCAGTTTGGAAATCCCAGGGGTGTGGATAACTATAGCATCATTAGAGATTGCAGATGCCTTTCATACATTAATCATTCTTTCTCCTAACCTTAACACAATTAAAGGACACAGTACTTTTTGAAAGGTACATCTCTTCAACACAAAACTTTATGCTTAAAAAAACCCAAACAACCCACACTAAAAAACAAACAAACAAACAAACAAAAAAAAAGAAAATATTTAAAGCAGAATAAAAATTTGAAATATTTTCACAAGAAGGAATTTCCTGGAAAAATAAATAAGCAAAAAAGGTGTCTCTGCTTCCCAGTTAATAATAATTTTCCAGAGAAAATGAAAATGCCGAAAGCCTGTCCTTATTGTAAGTCCGAGAATTTTGACTCTTTTTTTTTTTTTTTTTTACCTGTGAAAAAGTACTGGTTTTGAAAAAAAGAGCAATTCTCTTCCAGATAGTCACTTCCACAGAAAATCCCTGCTCAGCCCCTGTTAAGCACAAGAAGCTATCTAGATTCCCTAAACAGGTGACATAAATCACACAAAAAGGTGCCATGAATTATTTTGTTCATTCCATTGTAACACAAAATGTCTTACTATCTCTCTACAGTGGCTAGCAGTACCTTCTCGTCTTACTGGGGAAATGCAGTGGAAAAGACAATTCCCAGTCAAACGTCTTCAGAAAGTAGTGATACCATGAGGTGATGTTTCCTAGATGTGCTGACATAAAATATAGTAGTAGTGTGAAACTTCCCGTTTCAGCAATGTCAGAAATTTTTCACTCACAAATGCTGAAGTTTCAAGAAAATGCATATGATTTTGTAGTGTGTTTGCATTTCACTTGAAAACTAAAATGAGCATGATCAGTTTTTCCAGAGAAGTTCTGCTAAAGAATGAAAATATTTAGCGGAGGTTCAATTCTAAGACCATTGCTTGTCCCTTTGGGACATATATCCACCACTACAGAAGCAGACACTCTCCAGATCTGATCTGGGAAAGCAGTAAAAGCTCATCACAGTGAGAATAATCTGACTTTGCTCCCACAGAGAGAAAACACAGATTCACCAAGTTATATACCACCTGGAAGGGCTTTACAGGTCAAACTTCAAATATATTAAATGAGAGAAGAGTTTATTTTCTTTTTGCCTCCAAGAAGCTCCTTATTAAAACTAGGTCTGTAGAATTTGTTGCACATATACCCATTGACAAAGTCTGCACAAAGCTACTTGTGAGCTGTGAGGCCATTAGATATGCTGTGAGATGAAGGTACGAAGAAGACATCACTCATGCAATAGATTTCTTCACCCAGCTGATGACCTTTTATTGTTCCCCCATCTGGAGATAGAACGAATACACCAAGGATCTCAGGAAACTCTATGAGATAAGATATAAAGGAGCTTTTGCCAACTTAAGCCAGTACAAGGTGCAGTGAGATTTTCCAGCTGGAATTTGCTTTTTCTGCCTCTTGTACAAACACTCATAGTCAATGTGTGAATTTGTCATCAGGCTCTAACAAATTGATATTTGTTTTGCAGACTGCCTATGTCATCCCCAGCAGGAATGAGCAGAGTGCAGAGCAAGAGGCATTGCAGCTGGTTCAGCGGCCTCCACTGACAGACATGAGACAACTGCTGAGATTTAGCACCTCCCTTCTCCCCACACAGGCTGATCCTCCATTACAAACTTGCCGCCAGTTCTCTTCACATTGTTTTGCATGTATGTGCATTGTAACCCCAGCTTTGGAATACATTTACATTCCCTGGTTACTGCCACAATTGCTCAGCCGAGTAAAAAGCTGGGCAGCGTACCCATAAATAACCCGAGATCACCAAAGTCTTCTCAGGTAAAATCACCCCACATGTGACAGAACTGTGCTACTCACGCAACACACATGTAAGCAATGCAAATTATTCATTTCTTTATAAGAAAGTATTAACAGATTGTGTTACACAGGTCTCAGGGACATTGTCATTCTTTCAACTCCTCAGACTACAATTGGAGTAACCTCCATTGAGCAGCAAATGATGTAGATGAGTAATCTAAACCAGGAGATTTCTATGTTGTTTCCTGAAGATTACTGGAAGACCTTACTCTAGCTATAAAAGCATAAGTTGATTTTTGCTCTTTCTCTAGAAATACATACATTTGTCCCTAATATGTTTCAGGAGCTTCACCACAAAAAGGAACTCTGTGTCCTCATCTGCATACCATTCATCTGGCAGTACTCAGCAGTCCTGTCCTGTCTTGGTCTGTCCTCTCCTCTCTTTTTTCCTCTCTTCTTCTTCTCCTCTCCTCTTCCTCTCCTCTCCTTTTCTCCCCTCCCACTTCCTTCTCCAGCTCAGTATATATATTTACCTAACAAGCCTCCCGTTTTTTAACATTGAAGGAAAACTTTATCATGGAGAAGTAGAGAGCTAAAAAAAGCTCAGAAATAGGCTATTCCTCTCTCCTTTTTTAAGTCACCAGCTCCTCTCTCATATAGGTGAGTTATGACAATGTCCCAGTCCAGTCTGCAACAGCCAGATTGCAATGCCTCAAGTGGTCTAAACTTCACCACATACATCTGACACACCGAGAATGAAGTAGGTGATGATTTCCACATCAGAACTCCAGAATAAGCACTTACAGATAGGGCTGTGGTTGGAAACCTTCTGAAGGTACACTTCTTAGAATATAAAAATGAAAATATGTTCTGTTTTCCTCAGAACTTTAGAAAATGGTAAGTTCAATGGGAAAAAAAAAAAAAAGCAGCGTGAGTTTTCTGATGTTCAGGACAAGCTGAATTTAGAGAATGAACCCATAAGCACAAACATACCTTTACCATACCTTTCACTGACTATCAGTGAAAATGGAGCAGGAGAAATAATCTTCTGCTGCAAATTAAAATGTCCCTTACCTCACTTTTTAAACTAAGTTTACCAGACACAATTATGTCACCAATATGAATCATTTCAGTGATTTCTTTAGTGATCCTGAAAGGAAAGAATTTAAGTCTGCAAAATGAAATTAAAGTTTTGCATGCACCTCTAAAAACAGCCCTGTTTTTCTCAAAGTGCCTTTCTGCCTTGTCTTCCCAGCCCTCAGGAGAGAGAGGAAGCCTCACCTCAGGTTTTCATCATCAGGCAATGAAGCTGTACTGCAGATATGGGAATTCTGAATCTCAGCTCTCTAACAACTTTCTGCAGAATGAATCTACAGACAAACTCAACAATGTATTTCGAGAAAATGCTTCACAGCAGTCTTTATCCTGGAAGATTTCCAGGCAGCCATATGAAGAATTAACGAAATATTATCTGAGCAGCTAAAATTACCTTCAAGGAAATACAAGGTACATAAGCAGCTTTCTTCTGACTGTCCACAGGCAGCTGTGACTCCCTTGAGTTGTGATTCCTGCTACCAGAGAACTGAGCACCAACTGGACCCAGCTGGGTAAATGCTCTGTGTAGGAGTAACCTTCATCACTTGACCAAAGAGTGGACAAAACACAATGTGTAGCTTGTCTGCTCCCCAGCTAATGCAGACCACAGCCATCAGTTTTATTGTCTCATATCCCACTCTAGAGGAAGGGAGAAGAAAAATATCAGGCTGACAAGTAATTATCTCATGATTCTCCTAAGAAATTAACTGCTGTAACTCAAAGAGGTGTAAGCGAGTTCTGTCATCTGCCTTTAATGTGGCTATTTTTCTATCTTAGTTGTCATTTTTTTAGGTTTTTTTATCATTGTGAGCTGTCAGAACTTGCTTTGGGACATGATTAGTTCCAAGTCTCTGGGTTTTGGGGGATAAGAAGGATCAGAAAGGCAGAGGTTAGGTCATTAGCTACTATTGGCTAAACCTTCCTTCTGAAAACCAGAGAGGACTTTGCCTGGACATAGAACTGAATGTAAGGGCTGGTAGAAAGTACATCTATATCTATATTAAATGGATTAAGAGGTAGGATTACCCTCAGATGGAAGTCCGCGTATTGACCAGCTGCCCTGGCAGCCAAAGAGCACTGGTGCAGACAACGGGGTGAATTGCTTCAGAGGCAAGAGATAGAAGAGGGCTTCAGATTAATTTCCTTTAAAGCCAGGACATCCTTTTACCTTGGTCAGGTTAAAGACAGCAAGGATCTGGATGCTATTTCTTACCCCAAATTATCTCCTAATGAACCAGGTCATCTTGCTTCCATCTTGATTCTCCAAATGAAGGAGAAAGACTTCTGCCTTAAGGCTCCTTCCTGAGTTATACAAAATGAATCACAATCTTATGCAACAAAAAATGTTATTGCTAGTCAGAAAAAAAAGAAGCAAAGAATGTCAAAGATTCAGCAAATGCAATGTGTGGTCTTCATGACTGAAAATAGGATAAAATTAAAATAAAATAAAATAAAATAAAATAAAATAAAATAAAATAAAATAAAATAAAATAAAATAAGAATCCAGACAGCACATTGTGTCTTGGGTCATTTAAACTCAGTACCATTTTCATTCTCGGTTATGTGCCCTGCCCTGAAGTCACAGTAGCTGCTGTCATGGCTGTTTGTTCTTAAATCTCTGTGAAGCATTGCAAAGACAGATGCTGCTCTACTTCTCCACCCTCACTGCCTTCAGGTTCCTTCTTAACCTCTCACTATTATTTCTCTTTGGAGTTTTTTATCCACTTCTTGCTTTCCCCTTGAGGTCCCCACTGCTTTCCAGACATTTTCAGCCCCATCCACAGGTCTCTGTTACCCTCAACTCTTCATATTTACATCACTTGTCTCTCCCCTTTTCTGCCTTCTCTGTTGCTGGAGGGAAGGAATGCCATCCAGAGGAACTTTGACACACTTGTGAGGTGGCCAATGCCAGCCTTATAAAGCTCAACCATGCCAAGTGCAAGGTCCTACACCTGGGTCGGAGCAATCTTAGGCACAGCTACAGGTTGGGCAGAGAACAGATTCAGAGCAGCCCTGCAGAGAAGGACTTGGGGGTGTTGGTTGATGAGAAAATGAACATGAGCCGGCTTCAGTGT
>JANHGB010055432.1:0-22900 GCA_026283785.1 Coracopsis vasa
CCTTGGGTATTCCTGTCGACGTACTCCTATATCCTCAAACGCCCACATCGACGCCAACGTCAGGCGTTGTTTTGTCGCCATTCTCGATCCTGCTGGGCTTGCAGCTAGTTATGAGGAAATTAAACAAGCCAGAACGATAGAGGAAAAGGGGAGGAAGGAGTTGGTTGAAGAGGGATTCGCTGGGTTGTACGGAGAAGGTCTTCCTGGTTGTTTGCCAAAGCGTTTAGAGGGCCGGGATATCACAATGAATGAGATATTGGTTATTCTGCATGGGATGAATGAAATATGCTGAAGAGAAGAAAAAGAGTATGGTTGTTGGGAAGGTAGATGAGGGGAGAAAAGTTGGGGGACCAAGTGAATGCAATGCATAAGAGCAGCTAGACCAGTGAAGAAAGATCCAGCCTATATATAGTACTTTATTTCCACCATGCATTCACAAACAAAGACATGGTTAGGTGCATATTAAAGCAGTGACTAGTCACATCATAATAAGAAAAGAAATTCAATTATGATATCCACAAATGAAGACCCCAACAGCCTGCTGTCAACACTAGGGGTCGCTGTATCTTAGTGTATGATTTCAAATGTATGTTCAAATATATCCATCATAGCCATCGAGGTATCACGGATCACAATGTAAACTCCAGACAGTCAAAAAAAAAAAAAAAAGTAGAAAACAGGATGAGCATGGTATTCTCCCCCGGGGTATCAAGACTCCCAAACTCCACGCAATGTCGAGAAGATCCCGGGAACAGTAGAGCAGACAAGAAAGCTGCAAATATGGGAAGTAAAAGTAGTAAAACAAAGGAAAATATCCACAAGACACATAGACATCCGCCTCCTTCACGTTGGCGACCATAAGGCAGTGTCCAGAACAATCGAGTCGGCTCTGGCAGGAATCCGACATCGACGGACTGAAAGCAACATCAATTGCTCTCCAGAGAATAGGACGACCATCATTCGAACTAGACCATGCTCATCCATTCGCGTCTTGGTTATGGTGTTTGGAAGGCGACAATCATTGCTTCTCTCCTTTCCGCGAGGAATCTTTCAACACTTCGCTGACTTGAATGGCCCATTTCATGCGCCCTTCTGTTTCTTTCATCGTAGCGAGAGCCGTGTCGATCTTAGCTTCATTACGATAACCATTTTCGATTAACCCTCCCATCTCTTCCTCTCTTGCCTTCTTATACGCTTCGTAGGTCTCAAAAAGTTTGGTGAATCTCTCCCGACTAGCTTCGATTTCATGGTCCTTCTCCGCGAGGATAGTATCCAGTCGTTCCAGATCCCCGATTCTTTTGTCGTGTTCGGTTTTGAGAGCAATATAATCGTCGCGAATGGTAGCTCTTCACCCCTAGGTGGCACTACACCATAAAGTAAGGCGTGTATAAATAGTATTTCTCCCCCTACAGATGGAGTTCTTACCTAAAACGAACTCTTGTAAATTCGAGTATGCCAAATGCAGCTATCAGTCTCAGCTTGCTAATCCCCTTTTCTGAATCTGCCTTTCAAATTCAATAAAATACACTGCTGTGAAGCTCATTTAAATACAGTGTTTTTTCTTCCAGAGTGCTACAGAATGTATTTTCCTGGAATATTATAATGCATCACAAACCATTACAGTTTTTGTTCAGTTTGTGAGCAGTGACTAAACCAGCATAGGCTGTGTTTACTTTATCAATTCACTTGGAGCAGCAGCAGTAGATTGACTGTAAACTGCTGGTGCTGAGGTTTCTCACTCTCTGGTATATTTTCACACAGAAGTTACTTTGCATGAGGCGGGAACTGGCCGAGCACCACAGACCTTCTTTACACATTTGGAAACTCCCTGCAGTAAAGCTATCTCACAAAACTTCCTCAACCACAGGACTTTTAAGAAGCATCAAGTTCCACTTTCCCCTGTTTCATGCAGATACATTTCACACCAGCCTCTGCTGACTACATAAAAACTTCACAGGCAAAGGAAGCCCTCTGATTTTTCTCAAGTGTGCAGTTTCTAAGTGACACTGACACTTGTTTCAGATTCTGCTCTTCCATCTGATGCTAGAACACGCATTGCTTGGTGGCACAAGGGTGTGCCACCAAGTGCGAGGAAAATACCTTCTTACACCTTGTTTTCACAAGTGAAAAAGAGGGGCAGAACATCTTTCTGACAGTGCTTACCCCTGTGACAGCTTTGTTCACAATCAAATACAGATGCTGAGCCTGGGAGACAAGCTTGGCAGGCAGGACCCCATTAACGCTCGGGTATGGAAAGAGAACAAGCGGGTATAAAACTTGTGAGAGCAGAGGGGTACGGCTGACAAACACAATGAGCAATGGAGCATAAGGAATTTAGAGGAATGATGCCACAACAGACTCCATAAATTTCTATTATTATCCTTTGAAAAGAGGTGCTCATTTTTTCCTCAGATTACAGTACCTGACAAACCCCTCATTCTAGATCTGCTTCGATGTTGCTTGTACACAGTACTGTTACGTATTTTCCCTCCATTTAGCTCCCATAATAGCACCATTATCTTTTTCTGTTAGTGAGTTTAAGTCCAGGATCACCCAAATTGTGCCATGAAAAGCTTTCTTTGGGTAAGAAACAAACAAAAAAAGGTTTTATATCATCTTTGTCACTTTTCCCTTCCAGTGTCATCCAGAAGAAAATTGTGTTTCCAATTACAATTAATCTGGTTATCAAGCTAGTTGTGGAAGGAAAAGCATACACACATGACCATACATTTTGGGTTGTTTACCTTCCTGTAGAGGTGGCTAGCCTAAAGCTTATGGAACTTTGGTTTCCACTTTAAACACTCAAATTGACTCAAAAGAAAAGCCTTTTTTAAGGCCTAATCCTTAATTTGCAGAGGGCCAAAATGTCCAGTGTTACACAAATAAGAGCAAAAGGATCAGGGCTCTAACCCATTTTGTGATCACATCAGTGCCTTTCAGCACAAGCAGGAACTGACATATCCATAACAGTAGGATGTCTGGATGACATACATGTCTATGTCCAACATGTTAAGCACTACTTCATGCCCTCCTACATTGCAGAGCACTTTGACCATTTCGGAGATGCAGAAATAGGAAGTGAACGTACCTGTGTCGAATGAGAGGCTTTGAGTAAATGTTGGTTCTTTCAGCCCAGTCAAAAGAATTCTTCCGGTTGTGCTGGCCTAAGCTGACACACACTTTGTAGGAAAGTCTAATGCTTGATGTCCTTGATACTGCAACAGTTAGGAAGCTGGAGTTTATTCAGAAATTATGTCATGTCTCCAGGCAGGAATAATCTATAAATCAGAAAAGATAAGTAAATTCTTGCTAATTACTTGTTTATGATAGTTTTTATTCTCTGCATTTCTTCAGACATTCAGAAAAATACCATCTGTCTTTTGAGAAGTATAAAGCAATTCTTTTTTCTCTAAAGATACAAATGAAGTATTTAACTGATGAAGCCTAGATGAGCCTAGGTAAGCTGGTGCAAAAGCCTAGATGAGGTGGTGCAAAAGCCACAAAACGTATTCAGTACAGTTTTTCTACCTTCACACAGTGGAGTAGAATCTTCGTGTATGTTCACATCATGCTTCCTTTTTTAAAGAAGTTCTTATAGGCATTCAAGTAAATTTAAAGCATTTTTTTCCTTCAAAACTGTTAGTAAATTAAGAACACAAGAGTGTATTTTATGTCATGCAATTGCTGAAAGATGTTAAGACTATTCTGTTGGAGTTGGCTTTTTAAGGGATAGTAGGTTTGTTTATCTATTATTTGCCTAAAACAAAGTAGGCCTCTATATAACTTGATGTAAACGCTTTCATACTGCACATCTGCAGAGCATATGAAGATACCCAATTATTTTGTTTGTTGTGAAAACCAACAGGAAATACCCTGTTGGCAGCTATCACTGTTCTCTGTGTGAGACTGTAAGGTTCTGACGCAGCAGTCTCCAGTTCAAGTTGAAACCTCAGTATTTAATGTTACATGATTAAAGACATTGTTCTGGAGTTTGGTTGGTTTGGTTTTTTTTATTAAATTTTACCTTGCTGTGTAACATACCAGGAATGAAATAAATATTGTATATGACCCTGGATGAATCCAGGACAAAAATTCCAATCCCTATACTATTTTCTTTGCTTAGAAAGATCGACATAGATTTTGTTTCAAAGGTTCATGTTGGTTCTTCAAGTTCCAAATATATTTGACTGTAGTAGAAATCTGTCAAAGCTATTTTAGCTTTTTTTTATCAGTCCTTTCTGCCTAATCTAAGTCAGTTGTAAATGCATATGGCCTCAAAGGAAGAAGAAGAGCAACATAATGAAAATAGCTACATGTTCCAAGATGTTGAAAAGATGGAGCACTATTTACAGAATGAAACATGTCTCGGGAGCTAGAGAATCACTGTAGACTGACATGGTAATCGTATGTCAGCATATGCATGTGCTGCATCTATAGCATATATCCATTTGCTGAAGTCTATTTGTGTTCAAAGTTGTAGCAAGAAGACCAAGTTTAAATGCAGTTAGAAAAATATAGAAGCATGATGATACGTTTAATTTTTAATTTTCTGTAGAAGCAATCTTGAACATTATTTATTCTTTTGGTGCTCCTTTCCCTGACCTTAGAGACCATCCAGGCAGTTAAATTTATCCATCTCACCCCACTTTAAATTCTCAGAGTCAGGAAATATGGGACTAACACTAAGGTAAACTAGAAAATTGACACTACAGACTTTCTGAAGCTTTTACTTTTTTTGGCGTCTATATGAGAACAAAACTTGTGTCTCTTCAAGTTGCAGCGAAAAGATTCAAGAGATGCAGTGCATACAAACATGGAATTAGGAGAGGGGAAACATTCAGCTCCCTACTCTAAAGCTAGTAATTCAACAACCAAACCGCTGAGTCGTTGTGTGTATTTGTTTCTGGTTTCTAGACCAGAAATCCCATTCTAACACTGAGAAATCTCTCTTTGGAAAATTTTGCTGAAGCTAATATAATTTTTATAACTTCAGTTCAAATGAAATAGAGAGATTAGAAAAGTGCTGGGAAATTTCCAACCAATTTGCTGTGAGATATGAGCTAAGCCCAGTTCCCATGCTTTTTCCCAAATAAACATTCCTTCCTCTACCCCAAAGTTGAGGATAGCTGCTTTCCTCAATTTTAGGGTCCATACTAGAGCTAATAAACAGTATGTTTGACTGTTCTGGCAACTAGAAAAGTAAGTTATTATGAATTGCAAATAATGTCAACAATTAACAGTGATAATGTTGAATATTTTGTAATACTTTATGGGTATAAAATTTCTAAATTCTAAAAATTTCTTCCATTACTCAAAATTAAATGGAAAGTGAGCATTTTACTTGAGGGTACTGCATGATTGTGAAACAGTTTTGAGTGAGGAGAGAAATCTGTGCAACTTGCAAGTATAAGAGTGTTGTTTGAGTTACATAGATAAAGTAAGCAGAATATGTATTTCCCTTCTACACAGAAACATGCAGGGGAAGACTTTATATTTCTAGTCAGAAGGCCAATGAATGGATTCTCTTCTCAAGATAAATACAAAATAATTTTGCCAAAGGAGTATCACAAGATTGACACTGCTATACTTGAGAAATTTATGCACATTCTTGAGTCTCAAACATGACTGAATGCAGCAGATCAGTAAAGCAATTATTTAATTATTCAGTTTCATTAACTGGGACATGGGATAACTACATGTGTCAAGAGCTAGAAAGAGGAAAGCTACTTTTAACATGCTTAGATCCTGGGATTAGACAATCACCAGAATTTCTGCCTGAGGATTGTGGCACTGAAATCTATCGAAGGTTATTATCATAACCAAACACAGTGGTGGTGGCTGAGGAGAGGCTGTGTGATGTTAACTGCAGTTTCTGCTTCACTGCATTACCTTGTCATGACATTAGTGCATATTTTACATTCTGTGAGGAGAATGCTTCCCTCCTCCTCTCTGCTGCTCAGAAACAGTGAAGAGATGAGATCTGACACTTGAAAATGCTATAGTGCTGTGACCTCATCAGGGTATACGATGGTCTTAGTGGATGCAGAAAATTCAGCTGCCCTGAGTATTTTTGCTTTGTCCAGCTGGTGTCCTACCATCTCCAGTAGGATCTGAAATACAAAGCTGTTTCCAGACAGCACTGCCTTGTTACTCACTTGGCTTTACTGGCCTTGTCAGAGTTAACTGGATTTGTGACATAGTCAGACACTTACTTCTTGATTCTGTTGTCCCTTGCCTTACAGGGCACATATGCCAGGGGAATGTACATTATATATAGTGAATACTAAAAAACTGAAGAGACATCTGGACACTGTCAAAAGTTTTAGGAACTAAATTTAAGGAAATGTGTACTTAAAATACTTTTTATTATTATTCTAACCTATGCCAGTATTGTCACTTGGGTCCTGATTTATCAAGACAATTGGAGCACTTAACAAATCTATTTATTTAAATACACCCATAGCTCTCTAGACAGTCTAATATCTCCCTCATTAGTTTGGTCAAGCATATAAGCCCAACTAAATCTTATTGAAGATGAATGATATTTTGGGGAAGAATGCACATAAAACACAAATATGAGGTTACATTTCTAGTAAAATCTTAGCTTTTTTAATTATTAAAAAACCTTATATTGTTTATTAAAGCCACTGCTCAAAGCCATGATTTTATCATCCTTTCTTTTGTGTATGAACTTATATTTTGTATGAGATGACAGTCTCAGGCTACAAAATAGCTCGTGTGCAGTTCACTTTCTAAATCTTTGCTACTATTATTAATGTGATATTTTGCTGTAAACATTTAAAAATACAATGAAAACCAGGTATCAATAACTGTGATAAGCAGTAAGTGATTTAAAACAAAAGCCACAAAAGAAGAGAACTCCATTTACATCTACTGCAAAAAGCACAAGTCTGGGGACAGATTCACTGGAAAGGATTTATTCTTAAATGCTGTCCACCTGATTACAGGAGTTTTGGTTAGATGAGGCACATGCATCGCCTTTGAGAACAGATAAACACACATGCACGCTCACACCCAGGGCATACCACTATAGAGGTCACAGCGGATACAGTCTCGTATTGGGGCTTGAAACAAGAGTAAATCAACCACAAGGTTGGGGTACAAAGTACATACAGAAATAGCTGAACATTCATATGTCAGCATAAGCTACATTTCATAGCTTTTGTATGATGTTAGAGCAACAAGAGGAGAGACAGACTGACAAAGCAGTTAAGCATGGACTTTAAGCTTGTATCTAAATCCTTGCAAAGTCTATAGCTATGCAGTTGGAGCTATGCCAGTATGTAGCTGATTATATGATCATCATAGTCTATTTTATATAAGCATGTTATTATTAAGTTTGTAAGTAGAAATGGAGTTAGGCAGCTAATTTTAATCTGTAAGTGTTGTAAACCCAGTTAACAATACTTTCATATCAACTAGTGCAAAAATAATAACAACATCAAAGAGAAACTGCTTGTCATCATTTCAGCAAGAAATGAAGTGTATGATTTATCTCTATTTTGTTCTACATTTATTATTAGCATAGCTCCAATGTTTTCAATACACATAGAGCTGGAGTAGCACAGAGGCAAAGCAGCTGAGCTTGGTTTTATTTTGGACAGCTCATTGGAGGCATCCGCTAAATGCACATCAAGGCCAACATTCTCCATCACAGTATAACGTATTAGCTAAGAAACAGGGGAGGAGGTTTGGGGCTTTTTAAATTACAGTGCTTCCATACTTTGTACTTATTTTGATAAGCCATTGGTCCAAGCAAAGAAGGCAATGTTTCATTCTTCAGTTCTTGCACTGCTAGGTATAGGCAAAAAGATTATCCATCTAGATTCTGAAACCATTATTCTACCCAACTAGGAATTCAGGAATGGGCTTACTAACTTTAGTGGGCCAAGGCATGAAGTAAAGTTGCTGAAAAAGTAACTAAGCTTGAGAAAAATCTACCAGTATGTCATCTTTTATAGCATCATTGTTTCTATTTGACAAATTTATGATAAGAAACATTCATTATCTTACACTCTAGGGTATTATGTTAATTAAAAATTCTTCACTAATTTCATTGAGGGTAATTATATATAAAAATACATAAGCTCCAGGCAACAGTCCATAAAATATTTGGTGTATCACAGTTGCTTCATTAACATGTCTCTTTCAGTATCATTATTTAACCTCAGTAAAAGACAGATTTGTTTATTTATACGGCATCTAGTAGCAATCCACAAGCAATAGCTGGAGCTTGAAAAGTTCTTCTCTAACCACGCCTGCTGTTGTGGAATTGATTTATTTTTGGAGTAGAGCTGCATTAGGAAAGATAAGTTTTCTAACAAGTTATTTAAAATGCAGTGAACTATGAAAGAATAATCAGGAAAAGAAAGCAAAATTGCTTTGTCTGCTTTTGTTATTCATTAACCTGCTTGAGTAATGGTTAGTACTTTACAATACACTATTAATTCCAAGGGTGTATTAACTACCATAAACATATAACTGATTAAAAAATTGCCTGTTAGTCCAAAAGATATTGCTGAGGTCTGGTTGAATCTAAAATATGATTAGATATTTGTAGGAGAAACAAAAACAATGTTAAGATAAAAAGAAAAGCCAAAATCCCAGCAAAACCCAGCGCTCTGTCAGAAGTCAAATTCCAATTTAAAAACCAACATTCCCCTAGACATGCTGTTTCGGTTTGTGTCATTTCTACATTAACCTTGGAAAGCAGGACCGCTACAAAGTGACATGTTAAATGCACAAAGCCCTCTTTACGGATGCAAGCTCTTCCTTAGTGACAGGAATAGGATGTCCACTTGTAAACCAATTTCTTAGAAAATTACTAAAAGCTAGCACAAGATAAAACATCTCCAGACCTGAAGCTAACACCTTGCCGGGTAGCTGTCTGCACAGCACATCACCCCATCACCATGGGGAATCTTTGAGTGATACTTGTGAGAAAGTCCATCTGGCCACCTGCTCCAGAGCCTGCAGCCCTGGAAGTGCCGCCATCCCTGATGCAGGGGGAGCTGCAGCTTTTGGAAGACTGGGCAACCTGCCACATGGATGGGTAGATGAGTTGGCATGGAACAGCAAGTTTCTGGCAAAAGCCTGACAAGCTCAGGTTCCACAAGATTTCCCATTTAAAACATAAAAATGATGATTGCTATTCATATCAATGCACTAAATAGCTTATATTAGACAGTGCTTTTTGTAAAACTTCATTTTATCCCTTCAAAATACACACTGAATAGAATTTTACCTGACAGTTTTTCATGAAGTTCAGCTAAAAATCGCATAATATATGCCTAATTAAAATAAAGAAATTAACATTGAAGTAAGTAGATCCATATAATCTACCCAGTAAGTCCATGCCATCTACTGCCTGCATAGTGCATTTCGGTGCATTCTAGAAATTCTGCAACTATTTCTAAGAGACACTGCTGAAATATCTCACACAACGTATCTGCTTAACTGTGGCATTTCCTCAAGGAGGCTATGGCCATGCATGGCCAGACATTGACTATAAAAAAAGGTTTAAAATGTTACCACTCTCCAAAGTTTTTGTTGGCTTCCCTTAGCTAGAACTAGTAAAAAGGATAATGTGATCTCTTGATTTAGCTCAGCATGAAGATGCCTCAACACAAACTTTATCAGTCTCCAAAAGTATTTTAGACAAAGTAGCACATATTAATGTTAATGGAGTTACACTGCTTATTGTCTCCAAGCTAGAACCTTCAGCTTGGGTTGTGCAGAGTTTGCTTACATATTTAGAAGGGCAGGAAAACTTACAGCACTTCCACTGTTAAACAGCATATTAATAAAGTAATTAAGTAACAACTACTTAGCTCTCTCTTGGTGTAGGCAAACTCCAAAGAAGTTTAGTAGCCTGTGTAAAACATTATTTTGGGACTGAAGGTTGAATCCAATTTTCCTTTGCACTTTCGTCAGTGCTTTACACTCTGACGAGGTGGCTGGCAAGTCACGACACAAGTACAGAGTGCTTTACAGTCAGCAGCTCGTGGTAAGGAATGCTGACAGAGTTGCTCCTGTGAGTACCTACATCTCACTGCACTTGGTTTTCAACATTCCTCCACCATCTCAGAGCAAATGTATCTACTTTAGTATTACTTAGCCTGAGGCCTATCACTTGGGAGCAAAATAGCTTTATGCCATGTTATGTTCTTTCAGCTCTTAAAACTGCTAGAATCAGTTTCTGCTGTTTTGTATACTGTAACTTCTGCTTTTTTGCCGGAGTCTAAAGAATCTGTTAAGGAAGGTAGGAATCACTGTAGCAAAGAAGGATCCACATCAGGTATTCTGTCCTTCCCCTACAAGAAAATACCAGCATATATGATACCCTTTTGCAACCTAGAGTTTCTGTTGTACCAGTAAAAGATTTCAGAAAAAAAATAGCTTGCAAAAGACAGTAAAAAACCTTGCCTTAAAGTCTCCATTTTATATATTCCACAATTTAACTTGTTTGATCAAGGAAGGTGAAGGCCAACACTTCTTCCCTGATGGCCAGCAGGGGGAACAGATCACAGAGGCAGTCAAGTACACATTTAGTGCACTGCTGTCTCCACGCACTCTTGGAGCACCAAGAGAAACTTGCGCGTTCCTTGTAAGGCTTCCACTTTGGTGAATCTCATCTGTTTGGCTCCCTTCCTAATCATGTCTAGCAGCATCCAGCATTCATGCTCATATTGCACTAGAATATAACAATAATTCTGTAAGTGTGGAAAAGACCCATATTTGCTGAAGTGAATGACTGCAGCTAGCAAAAGCCGTACAGTATATAAAGGACTACAGACTATACTGCAGACCACCTTGTGTAAGTCACAGCCTTTTTTACAGAGAAAGATCCTTTATTTCATGCACTGGTATTAAGCTGAATTTCTTTTTCCATCTTACATGTCCTTGGTCATTTTTCATGAGACAAAACAAATGCTGATTCTCTATGGTCTGTAAGGGAAAACAGCTGCTAGTTATAACAGCGGTTTCAAGAACACTTGGTCAACCAGTCCTCATAGAAGGTTAAAGTACCTTCAGACTACATTACATCTGTCAAAGCAGCAGCAAATACAACAAAATGTAGAGTAGATCCAATTTTTAGTGTGTCAGTAGAATCAGCCTGCAGTTATTTTTAACTGCCTTGGAAAGCTTAGCAGGCAGATACAGTTAATCCTTTTAAAGAATTTGCAGGTATTCGTAGCTTAATAAGTAAGCATAGTGGATTAAGCCAATGGAAGACTGTAGAAAGTCAAAGACAACCTTTATATGCTGTAATTCAACAAATAAAAAGAACAGTTTATTTCATATATTTTTTCCTGACAATCACTCTCAATTGCCTGTATGTACCAGAATCCCATATGCTGATAAAATAAAAATGTCAAAGCCATTAAACTCAATATATGTGATAATTAAATCATCAAATAGCAGTGAATGTTTGTTGTAATTTTCCCATTGCCTGACAAACCTTTGGAATAGCAGAACTACATCACGAAGATGAATTAAAAATGCATCTATTTATGCAATAAGTAAACAATTAAACTAAAATGGTAATATTGCATTTTTGGAAGAAGGTGAAAAAAAGGATGAGTGGCTTTTATAAGTCAGGTTTTATATGGATTGTATTCTTCAGAATGAAATACTCACACTATGAAACTTTCAGGATTCACAGACATAGGCCCAATTGAGAAATTTGGGTCCTTCAGTATATTCATATATGATGTAGAAAAGTACACATAACAGAACAAAACCAAAAACCAACCAAACAAAAAACCCCACAAAAACACCAAACCACAACAGATGACACAAAACTATTAGGCTGAGGAAATCTAAAGCTGGCTATGAAAAGCTTCAGAGGATGGTTCAATAATGAATGGCTAATAAAATGCCAGAGGCTATTTAGCATCAGCAAGTGTACTACGCATCAAGAGGGGAAGGGAAAATACACATATACATATATACATGGGGTGTTAGTCAGTATCACCAGGAAAGAAATCTGAATACACCTGGTGCTTGAAGAAGCAAACAGAAATTTAGGAATTATATAAAAATTAACAGAGAATAAGCACAAAAGGTCCACATTTGTATACATTCAAGCCCCAGACATATTATGAATACCATATGCAGTTTCAGTCATTCCATTATCAAAAAGGTTATGGTAGAATCAGAAAAAATATCTGAAGGAGGATACGGTAGAGCTGTATTAAGTCATGAAGTTTATGAAAAAGGGGAGCTGGCAACAATTATCACTAGTTTTCATAGTATAAATATTGGAAGGCATGCACTTTTTTGGTAATAATAAACTAATTTTCATTAGGCATTGCAAGGCTCAAACTGCACATGGATAAAAAAATCATGACTTTATGAATCCAGCATTCTGTTCAGCAGGTCAGTGGTAACTATTAAACAAGAGTCTCCTAGCCACTGAAAGCTAGAAGAACATGATGGAAAAATCACATAAGCATGACTGCCTCCATGCATTTTTTTCTGGAAGTATCTACTTACTAAAACAGGATACTAGGTCAGGTGGACTTTTCTGGCTGAACTTAGCAGTTCTCAAGTCCTTATGACTAGAATGACTGAAATGTGTAAAAAAAAAATAAAAAAAAAATAAAAATCCAAACAATAGACAAAAAATGTGTGCAACCAGGACCTCTTCAGTTCTATCACTGTTATTTAAAAAGAAACAAGATTGAACAAAATTGTTTCATTAACTGTACAGCTGAAGAAGCCCAATTCCCTACGTATTTTCAAGGTGTCTGACTTCTAGAGAACCCACTCCTTTCACCCTTCAACTCTCTTAACCAAAATACATTATATATACACACAATAGTTGAAATATATGTACAAAGATATCAGCAGGTTATTACTCCACAAGGTTATAATTAGCACTCTGCTCTTCCATGATTATTCAATAGTAGAATTTATTGTTGACTCTGACACTTGAACAGAACTGCGAGACATAGGAACACAGGAATACAATAGGAACACTCCTGAATGATATGAACACTGCAAATGATCCACTCTTTCACTTACAGTCATATCATTTAATCCTTTTCAGAAGTTGACCAAATTCCCTGTTATAACTATTCAATCTGATGGCAATCTCAAGGCATCTCTGTGCTGACAGGAAATTCTTTTGGATTTTTAGACTCAGTGTATTCCTAGTCAGTCAATGACTTATGCTCTTCTACTAACACTGTCCCTCAGTTTAAACAGAGCTTTCTCTCTCTGATGGTACATTCAGAGAAAGAAATAATACTTTCTGTTAATATTCATTTTGCCTGGCTAATTAAGTCAAGATCCTTTATAGCACTTCTATCTTACAACATGGTATGCAACGTGAAGAGGTTCAAGCTGACTTGGGAACCCATGTCAGTCTCTGCAGTACACTACAGGTGCTCTAGACCTGTACGCCCCTGATTCCAAGAGCTGTATGAAATCTGTTAGCGCATTCCTTTTGAGCCGATGTGCCCTACCACCAAGACAGCCAATCTTCTTCTACATGTATTCAATGCCAAACTAACATGGCTGTACTAATTCACTTCTGGAAATAGTTTAGTGGTGGTTAGATCAATTATTTCTATACTATACTTCACTGTGTAGTGTAATTATGCTCCTAATCTCACACTGTACACTTCTAATCCCATAGATTACCATACTCTCCTCCTCACTGACTCTGTACTGATTTGCCTTTCTGGAAAGCAGAATTTCCATGAAGCAGGCTCCAATTTTTTCATAATATCAAAGTTGATGATAATCTGACATACAAAGCAAAAAGATTTTCAGGGTTTGCACTGACAGCTTTGCTGGAATGCTCAGCCCTACAAGCCACCACATGACTGAATCTTAGTGACAACTCCATTATAATGACATTCCTCATCATTTTGGAAGAAATATCTCCTTATCATAGTAGTGGCAGATAACTGGTATCATCATCACCAAGTTCCTAAGAGATGCCTGAGAAGGGAAGAAATGCAGTTATAACAGTAGGAAGTGAAGATTGACAGAACATCTAACAATGGTTCTGCACTTTTTTTTGTCCTTTTTTAAGAACAGTCTATCTTAATTTCTCACACATTCCAATCTTTGCTCTATATAATCCAATTTGCTTAGCCAGCCTGGACATTTTCGATTCTTCATGGCTTTTCTGGCTCTGTTCCACACTGCAGATCTGTTCCTGCGAGTCACTAACAGACACTGCACAGAGAACAGACTCAGGAAGTCTACCATTTATATGACTGAATGTTCACTGTCATATTGGTTAGCACTTGTTTTGAATTGAGGAAAGGCAAGAGTCTAGGAATGGGAATGAGAGCAATTGCTTGGACAGCAGGCTTTGTCCTGACACAAGAATGAAGGAAAGACACACAGAAAGATCAATATAAATCTTAACAAAAGGATTTGAGGACAGAAAAGGTAACACAAGGACATAGGAAAAGCTTTCTTACAAAGCAAAGAAAATATGAGAAGCTCCAGGACCCTAACGGCCCAGAGTGGCTTGGTGGATGAAAGGATGAGGGGCTTTCATATTTTTAGAGTTGAATAAAATGCAGAGAGAAAAAGGGCTGTGAAAGACACAGCGGATTAGGAGAAGGGACATACTAAAAAAGCTGATTATGCGTATTTGTTCTTATGAAAGCAAGGCAAAATATTAAAGTCAAATATGCAGGCTATATGTATTTACCACAATATGAAACCACAAAATTTAAAGCAATTTATACTTCAAGATTTATTTTGAAAATATATAACATCTGAAATCAGACTATAGAAAGAGATCTGTATTTGCTTAGCAGAGGAAGTAGGGCAGTGGTTCTTCCTCATTCCCTTTCTGCCATCATGATGCATGCCCTGTTGGCACTGTACCTGGCTTCTGTGCACCTCACATGCTGAAGAAATGAGTGAGTAAGAAGGAACAGCCTGCAGAAAGTTTCCTTGCTTGCTTATCCTTTCAACATGTGTTGCTGCAATACCTCTGGTTTAAGAGACATTTCACATGATTTAGTTCAAATTAGGAGAAGAATCAGTCCCACAATGTGCCTCACCACCACTGAACCATACATCTATGCAACAAGCCCTTAGCGCTCCTGACCAGCATTTTGAGTGTCTGTCTGAAGGCAAAACAGAGCGATTGGAGATTTCAGATGCAATCTGACTGTAATGTGATGTGAACCAGAGAGATTCTTCAACTGAAGAGCCACTGTTAACTTCTTTCCAAACCAGGGAATATTGCATTAATAAACACCAATACTCACTTCAAAGCCTCAATGTACCTCGCTAAAACACTTCCACTGTATTCCTACAATCAAAGCTCAGCAAGCTTCCAATATAAATCATCATCTTAAAGACAGATGCTACATTGCATTTGCACATGCAAAGAATTTGGAGGAAAAAAATTCAACCAAACCCAGCAACCCCCAATGAGAAACAGAATGCTGCAGCTATCAATAAACACTTTTGACCAAAAAAAACACAAACAACTCAATCTGTAACTTCTTATAAAACATGCATACTGGATGAAATGGGAATCTTTCTTTATTTTCCTTGGTACTTTAAGAACTCGGATGTTCTTGCTGTGAATCAGTTTCATAGCACAATAACCCCCTGAAGTAAGATTTGAACCTTTGACAACATTCTTACCAAAGTAATGAGAAATACCATCCATGAGGTGCAAGATTTTTCTCCTTTATTATGAGTAAATAAATACATACAAAAAAAACCCTATTAAAAATCTGGGGCTTTTTTAATTTTTATATAAAAGTCTGAATCACAAATGCAGATAAAATTAACATTATTTTAAAAGACCAGTTAACCCTCAGGTATATCCATAGACTTGCTCCCATCATATAGGGATTAAGAATTAAACAGAGGGCTATTGACTACTGATTGCAGCTTCAGTGAGCGAAGGGCAAGGAGGAACCTGAGAGGGTGCTGTGAGAGGGACAAAAATGAAGCATCTGTTCCCCTGCGGATTTTTCTCTCCTCCCACATGTTAAAGAGAGGGATGCAAATGAAGTGTGTACAGTGCTTATTTTTAGCCAGACAGGCAAAGGGCCATGGCCCTGTCCCATTACTCTGTTTATCTCAAGGATAGTGACAAATGCCTGGTGCCGAGATCCAATTTTGTCCACTCACTACTTTTTAAATGTTGCCTTACAGGTTAAAAATGTGCCTGGACAATATATCATTGTAGCTGCAGTTCTGCTAATTGGTTTTGCACATAACACCTCAGTACAACACAAGGATAGATTTCATCAGCACTTAAAGAAAAGCCAACCCCACCCCCGCCAAACAACCAGGCCTCTTTTCACTCTAAAGAACCTAAAGAATTCTGCTTACTCAATATATTATTTCTTTAAGCTTTGCTTTCAAGTAGGAACTCTTACTGCCAGTATTTCCCCTCTCATCACATTAATAACTTGTTTCCCAAACATCCTAAGATACTGTGAGGCTATTTTTAAACAATTCTCAATATTGCAAATTTTTGTTTATCTTCTGTTTGGGCTACATTTTTCTATCAATTTGCAGAGTGGAACGCAGGTTAGTCTTACATTACTTGATTATACTAACCAAATTCATCCACTTATGCAGTTGTGAGGATGAGGATGATTTTAACAGGCAGTTTTATTGAAAAAGACATCTTTTCCAGAAATACTATTCACAATCCACAGAAAGAGAAATATGGAAGAGAATATCCTCCTCCAACATACAAAACAACATATCACTTAGTTAAAATATCAGTTTCTAACCTAATAGTTTAAGGAAGTGTATATATATATATTTCTGAACTCTATAGACCTTCAATGACTGGAGTCTGAAGAGAAAGATGGATGGAATCACATTAGTTTGTGTTAATAAATAAAACATACTCCAAAGTTTTTAATTTTTAACAGATAGCAAGCTGAAAGTAGAGATGTCTTTTGGCAAGTAGCAAAACCTGTAACAAAATGTCTCCCATGAAAAGCTAGGATAAAATGGGAGTAGGTCTTAAGATCATTAAATCACTGAGATGATAGAAACCTAAACCCAATATATTTAATACAATACTCACATAATTAGAATATTTTTTCCAAGTTAAGCCCTCTAGAATGCTTACTTAAGTGGCAGCTAAAAATGCTTAAGTGTCAAAGAAGGACTCCAAATTTTGAAACACTACCCCCTTTCAAGGATTTTATAGTTTTGGAAATACCACCCAAGGACTAGGTCTGAGGGAAATGACCAATTAGAAACCAAGTCCTGCAGATGAGATTCTCAGACAACACAACAGAGTACTTAGGTGATGTTGTGGCAGCCTCGGCCTAGAAGAGCATGTTTCACGTTTACATTAATTATTGCAAGGTAGCCCAAGTACATATTTGCACTTCTGTAGATACTCTGCATTAACTGTTGCTATGAACACTCTCATTTTGCTGACTAGAAAAGGGGAAATATAATCCCCATTTTTAAAAAGGGAAACAAGGAAGACCCAGTCAGTGTCACCCCAGTACCTGGCAAGATCATGGAAACTATACAAAGCCACAAGGACAATAAGGGGGTGACTGGTGACAGCCAACATGCATTCACAAACAGCAAATTGTGCCTTACCAGTTTGGTCCCAGTAGGGCCACAGCACTGGTGGATAAGAGAAGAGCAACTGACATCATATACCTGGACTTGTGCAAAGCATTTGACACTGTCCCACACAACATCCTTATCTCTATAAATGCACAGCAAGCATATATTTTTAATCATCAGCCAGACACGTAAAGAACATTTTAAATTCCATTGATTCCAAGTAAATTTCAGGGTGTACTTAAACACATGTTAAGGTGTTCTGCTGCATCTGCTGCAGAATGGTAAGAAATTTATCTTGAAGAAATAAAACATTGCCTCTGAAATGAAACAGTCTTTATCTTCTTTGCAGCAAGCCATAATACTCTGCTTCATAAAATGTTAGCCCTGCACATTCTTAAAAATTTACAGTGCAGTATGTAGAAAATAAAGTTAGAAGTGGCACATTGCTGCATGCTCTGCAGAGCTTGTATTGCCAACCAGCAAAAAAACCCCATAATTGGATGAAGACTTAGGTTCAAATGAAGGTCAAATGAAACCCACAAATGTGATATGCAAAACTGGCCATAGCCTAATATTAGTTATGGATTCATCCCATTAGGTCTCCTGAGACATTTTGGTTACTCCTAAGTATTATCCAGTTTATGTTAACAAGTGTCAGCATACAGGCTGATATGTTAAACCTGTGTTGAAGTTGCCCATTTGCAATTTGTGCTGTTGTCATCTGCTCAGCTGAGTCATACAAGATTTTTCATTTCCTGACAGAATAACTTGAGCACTGTAAAGAAGGAAAATTACCAGTTACTCACTTTCAAGATTAAATTTCAGATTATTAGCTGTTGATATTATTAAAAACACTTTCAAAAGTCATTACCATCTTCATTAATGCTTTCTGGATATTGATTGCACATAAATTCAAATAATGACAAATCACTTTTTCTCTTTTTAAGATTTATTTTTGTACTTATTATAAACTACAGCCAAAGGCAACAAAACATCCTGTTGGAAATTTATGTATTCTGCTTTTTCATTTCTGCCTTTTCAAAGAAATGCTTTCTACACCATGAACTACTGCTGTGTATTGAGCACTGTGACCTTTACGATTTTGGTTTCAACAGAAGGTCAACACTGCTAAGAAGGAGTTCTGCCCTCAAGACAAAACCTCTCTAACAACCCAAAATGGATCTTTTAAATATAATTGAATATAACAATTCATTTCCATAGGCTTATGACAAAAATGCATTCTAAATTCATAAACAATTTTAGAGTATTTAGCCACTGACAATAGATGCAGAGAAGATGGCCCATTACTTTCTGGATTTCATACAATGCTAATTCAGACAAAAGTTTTTATGTGAAAAGAGACAGCCAACAAGGAGCCCTCTGTTAAGAACAAGCAGAGGGGTACAGAATAACCAAAGCTCATCAGAAACTGAAAAGGCACAGAATATGAGAGAAACCAAGAGCTCATTCCTGCAATCACTAGCCAGCTGTGCACAGGAGGTGCTGGTCCTTTCTTGGTCAGTATGGCATAGCAAGCTCACAACTACACAACTGACTCCCTCTTGGGGTCTGCACTTTGCCATCACCCCATGGCAGCTCACAGAAGGATGTGAATCTTGCTTGTATTAGTAAATGACATTATTTCACCAATGACATGTCATAGCTTGCCATTATTTATGCATAGTTAAGCCATTGGCAATACTTTTTCAAGTTAAAACTGTTGCTAATGATCAACAGCTGAAACCGCATAGTTGATGGACCTGATTCTTGATTATCTTCATTTGTCTTTTATAGTCATACCTACTCTTCAAGTGTAACAGTGAGTTGGTGCAAGTTACTATCAAATCAAAATGGTAATTTTAGGTAAGAAAACATAGTTTAAACTTGTAACTTCAAAACTGACAATTTGATAGTCTGGATAAATAGCTAAAGGTTGAATGAGGTAGAAGAAAATGACGCTTTTATGTTTGCTAGGTATCGTTAACATCAGTCCTGTCCACAGCTACCTTTTGGAAAAAGCTGTGTGGAATGTTGTTCCCACATATTCACAAGATCACTTTGCCAGACAGAAAATTACTTCACAGGAAAGAAAAGAATGTATTATTGATTCCCTCCCCCCTTTTTTATGGTTACTTCATCTTCATTACAGGCTTTTCCTTAATTTCCTCTTCCTATAATGCTGCACAGCTAACTCTATGAATAATTCAATCAAGATACTGTATCAGCATACTGAAGTTGATAAAGACTTGATTTTCTCAACATTTTTGTTTCCATTTTGATTCTTTAACCTAATCCAAGAGTATGACCACCAAGCATTTCCATTTTCACCTTCTCCTCTGCAGCTCCTGAGACAGAAATAAAATGGAGAGGAGGCAGAATAGGAGGGAGGGATTGCTTCTGGTAAAGGTAGCAAATATACCACACAAGCATCATCAGAACTGTTAGGTGTGACAAGCTGGTAAGTGAATCCTCAGAGAATTTTGACTGTGCACATTTCTTTCAAAGGGACTCAGCAAAATCCTCCATTACAAGAGCATGAGACAGCAAAAGCCACCTTAAAAAGACTCCAGACTGAACGGATGTCAGGGAAAGAAGGAGGGGAGAAAGAAAAGAGGTGGTCTGTCTCTCACTGTGAATAATCTTCAGTAGATTTACAATCACCATATATATATGAACCTTTTTTTTTTTTTTTCCCCAACTAACAACATTAGCTTCTATAAAAGCAGAAAAGCAGGAAAAATGCACCATTTTTCTGAACATCAGCATGTTCCCTATTAAGCACAAAGCAACATGCTGTTATTGTTTTTCCATGTAGCCTTTTATTTTCTATAACTTTCACATAATTATTATTTACTTAATTATAAATTATAATATTTTATAATTATTATAATAATTATATACACATTCTGGTTTCAAAAAAGTTGTAAGGGAATATAATTTACATACCTCAATTTTATATAATTCACATGCTAACAATATGACATGGAGTATTAAAATAATAAGTAACATGAAATAGTTCAACACTTGTTATTTTCGGTGCCTTTGGAGTGAGGTGCTAAAAGCTAATTCATTGAATTTTAGAGATTTTTAGAAAGGCTTCACAAAAATCTCAAGACCACACATCAGGATAAATAGCAATCTATTTCTATGATTGTGTTAAAACCAATGTAATCCTTTTTGATTGAAGAAGGTTGCTAAAGTATACTCTTCAAATTTGTTTCAGTTAGAAAATGTACTATAGAATCTGCTGGGGTTTTAAGTTCGGTTTTTCCTTTCTCTGAGAACTGCAACTTGACCTGCAACTGAGCTGATCTAACTGTTTACTGTCACTGAAATGGTATTCCCATCTCGCTGCTTTCCAAATTCAAACTCCTTCTGCTCTTCCTTCTGTCCAGTCAGTTTTGTTCCCCACCCTGTGCTCTGGCTCTGCCACTCATCAAACCCTTTTCCACAAGCTGATTCAACTCACTAAACTGGAAGAGCTCTTCCACCATGCCAGTAATCAATTTTCTGCTATTACAGTGATTTAAATCAGTTGATCTGACAGTGATAAAAACCAGAGATAACAAAAGAAGGGAGTTCACAGCAGGCCACAAGAAGGCTTTGCAGAGGCATGCAGCAAATCCTTTTTTCCTGGTGGCTTTTCAGCAGCATTCCTCTATTTAGTTAAAACTGTTTACTGGATGACACGTCTCCACCAAAACTTTGACAGTTTTCTGCAGCTGCTCTCTGTCCAAAACAAAATACTTTGGTCCAATAACTCTGTTATGGACCTGTGCGTCTGTTATGACAAGTATCTGTAATACAGTATATGGCATCTATATTACCTAATGAGCCTCACCGAAATTTACTTTCATAACTGGTGACCTACAAAATCCAACACCTGATCTCTACTAAAACAACACATGAAGGGAATATCTTTAGTTTGGGCTGCAAAGCAACAGAAAGCCATTGAGAGAAACACATAGATTTAAAAATAATAATAAAAAAATCCTGGTTTAAAATACTACTTTAAAAGCAGTCTTTTCTGAATAAATAAATAAATGCAGGACCAAGAAAAAAACTGCAAGTAGGAACTGCTGACATACATAAACTGTTAATACTGACACTACCTTTCTGTATACCCAGGGGCTCTGGGAATGTTCCTCCTTTGTTAGAAAGGACGTACACAAGGAAGCACCATCCCCTGTGTTAGGATTTTCCTGAACCGAAAGCGTAAAACTCCCCATGGAGTGTTTAAAGCATTTAAAGCTGCTCATGTGTTACCCTAGCAAACATATTACCTCTGTAAATTAAGGGAAAAGAGATGATATGCATGCTTGCTTGCTTCTTCTGGGCCTTCTAGCAGGAATCGAGTTGTGAAAACGACAGCGATTTGATCCATCTTCTCCCTGCTCTAAAACGATACTTGTGAGGGAACAACTAACAGGAAAGCCTCTCGGAGAAGAGAGGACACCCCTGTTCTCCCCAAAATGCACATCTCATCCCCAGCTGCACTTACTTTCCTGGACGCGAGGTGCCTCCTCTAGGGCTGCGGCTGCCTAGGGAACGGAGGGCACTCTGCCCACAACACCTCACCACGGCAACCGGCGCAAAGGCAGACAACGACCGCTTCCCCTCGCTTCACCGGGACAGGACGGCCCTTCCCGCGGGGCTAGGACTCGCACTACAGTCAGCCCGAAAGGAAAGTACTCGCTCCCTTTCACTCTACTCTGCTCTGCTTTGCTCTGCTTTCCCGGAGCGGCTGCCAAAGACGGACCCGAACAACCAATACCCCTCAATTCAGGCGCAGCTCCCCCAGAGGGGACGGTGTAAGGGGAAGCGCTCGCGCACGAGACTCCACCCCCCACCCTCCCAACATCCGGGTTTCTGTCAGCAGCCGCTGCCGTGGTGGCGCCGCCCTCTCCGTGTCTCAGGGAGGCAGAGGGGCAGGGAGGAGGCAGCGAAGATGGCGGCGGTAGGGAGAGCCGGTTCCTTCGGCTCCTCTTCGTCTGGACTCGGTTCGGTTGCCGGCTTTTCTTCCTCTTCGTCAGCCACTACGGCCACGACCAACAACAACAACAACGCGGAGCTGCGGGCAGGCAGCGAGGAGGACGATGGGCAGAACCTCTGGTAACCGCCCGCCCCGCGGCCGGGCAGCTGGCTTTACCGCCCTCGGCGTGGCTCCTTATCCTTCAGGGAAGGTGGGAGGTGGGGTGGTTAATCTCCCCTGCTGGCGCTCGGCCTCTCTCAGTCACTGAGCTGAGGGGCAGGAGGGGCTCCTCCCCTTGGCGGTGACAGATGAATTTTAATTTAATAAACAAGACATTATTTGTACTTGTTAGAAAGTTAC
>JANHGB010055443.1:0-14186 GCA_026283785.1 Coracopsis vasa
GAAGGACTTGAGGGTATTGGTTTATAAGCTCAACATGACCTGGTAATATGGGCTTGCAGCCCAGAAAGTCAACCGTACCCTGGGCTCCATCAAAAGGAGCATAGCCAGCAGGTCGAGGGAGGTGATTCTCCCCTCTACTCCATGCTTGTGAGACCGCACCTGGAGTACTGCATTCAGCTCTGGGGCCCCCAATACAAGAAGGATGTTGGTCTGTTGGAGTAAGTCCAGAGAAAGGCCATGAAGGTGGTCAAAGAGCTGGAGCACCTCTCCTGAGAAGACAGGCTAAGAGAGTTGGGCTTGTTCAGCCTGGGGAAGAGATATCTCAGGGGAGACCTTATAGCAGCTTCCAATGCCTAAAGAGAGCCTGCAAGAAATCTGGAGAGGGACTTTTTACAAGGGCATGTAATGATGGGACAAGGGGTAATGGCTTTAAACTGAAAGAGGAGACATTTAGATTCAATATTAGGAAGAAATTCTTTACTGTGAGGGTGGTGAGGTACTGGAACAGGTTGCCCTGAGAAGCTGTGGATGTCCCATCCCTGGCAGTGTTCAAGGCCAGGTTGGACAGGGCTTTGAGTAGCCTGGTCTAGTGGGAGGTGTCCCTGCCCACAACAGGAGATTGGAAATAGATTATTTTGGTTTTAATTTCTTTTTTTTTTTTTTTTTAATATTTCTTCCCCCACTCATTCTGTTTGGAAAATGTTTGGAATTCTTTTAAATTCATCCATGTTTTGGTCTGCTTACAACTGCCTGTTTTGGAAGATTTTATTGCCAGAAATACTTCACTCAGGTCAAATTGCATGAGGCTGCATAACCTTTTCATTTGACCCAATCTGAACCCAGTAAGTGAATTAATTGGCCTCTTTGGTAACAGTCATGAAAAAAGTAATAGTAATAATGCATATCTCTGTGATCGGTGGGCAATAGCTGATTTCTATAGCCAGTGTATTACCTGTTTCAGAAGCTGGATGCAAGTGAACTCTAGGTCCATCTGTGCTGTTTCTTTTGAGCTGTTCAGTAGATCCCTAGCAGCCCTGTGCTTTCCATTTTCTTACGGTCCCATCACAGTAACTTACTAAATCTTTTCTCCCTGCACAAAACCAGATAATCATTAACTTTTTAGATGCTGCTACCAACTTCCACGTTTCCTCCTGGCTTTGAATTTCCTTTTACTTTCCCCTGAGTTAGACAGGTTTTCAGCTCCAGTAGCAGGTAAGTATTTAATGAGGGCCGTATAGCTCCATCTTTATTTTTCTGTGCTTTCCTACCTCTTTAACCTCCGTTCTTATTTTCTGCTTCAAAAATTAAGTCATTCTTGCCATTTTTTTCATAATGTATTCTGTCCACCCCTTGTTCTTCAGCATTTCTAGGAGTTGATGCGGTCTTCTTAATTGAGCTGTCATTTTTGGACTGTATCTGCAACTCTTGGGTGGATACTTGGTAACCATTCTGAATTCTGATGATCAAAGCAGAAAACTTCAAATCTGCAGTGCTTTGGAGACAATGAGCTGTCTGCAGGCAAGGAGCAATTATTATTCTTCAGACTGGTTACTAAGCTGTCCTCACTCACCAAGCATACATAGAGAGCTATGTATTTCAAGTGAGTTTAATTTTGTCAGCTCATTCTACTACATTAATGGTAGAGCTAAATTAATCTTTTCACATAGGCAGCTACAATTTGAGATAAATTGAAAATGTGTTAGTGAAGGGCAAGATGCCATTATAAAATCCTGGCCTACCTCATTGCTTAATTAGTTTTATAAATATTCATTTTTAGAAAATGAAGTCAATGGTTTTGAAGATCTTAGTCCTTTTTCAGTCCTATGAAGTCGTAATCCAAGCTTATCTCCCATGAGAACAGCTCTCTTTCCCT
This sequence comes from Coracopsis vasa, assembly GCA_026283785.1. Lineage (NCBI taxonomy): Eukaryota > Metazoa > Chordata > Aves > Psittaciformes > Psittacidae > Coracopsis > Coracopsis vasa. The sequence continues at coordinate 1,874 of JANHGB010055443.1, forward strand.
TCCTCCTTCTCATGCATACTTACTTATTCTACTCAAGGCTTATAAGCAGATCATTCTCAATGCCTATGGACTTTAAAAGCAGGTATGCATGTAGATGTAATTGCTTCACAGAAGCTAGGATAATGCTGTTTACCAACAACACTTGTGGCATTTCTACTTGGTACACATCTGTGATGAATTTTCTGGCAAACTTATGTTATTTTTATCTTAATGTTACCTGTAGCATCCGCAGCTGCTATAGTATTCCTTTCCTGACCAAAGTTTTCAATAACAGACCTGAAAGACTTAACATGTGAGGCTGCAGGCCCAGTGAATTTACTATAAGCAAAGCTGAATGAAGAATCAACATAATTCCCCTGACATTTCTTCCCCATAGTCATTGCACATGATCTGTTAATAATAACCCTTGGTAGAGTTGTACTTGAATACTCATTATTCTTCCTCTCTACCCTCAACAAGGGTATGGTAATGTCTGTGCAAAGAGCAACCTGCACAAGTTCAGGGGAAGCACAGCTTGTTACACCTTGGAGGCTCTCAAGAAACTGCCTGCTAGTGCTCAGGTATTCTCATTTAAAAGATCATCACAATGCTATAAGGAGTGCCTCGCTTTTAAACAAGTATCCAGGAGTCACCCTTAACTCAGGTCAGGCTCAGATGAATGCAAAGAGGAGCTAATTTACAATGTCCAGAATACAAAAGACACATATGTAGTAAAAATTAAGCTGTTCTGTTAATCTCTTCATGCTAAAACCAAACTAGAAAGTCCTCTTTTGTATTAGCCAACTTGTTCACACTGGGGTTTTGGCTCAAATGCTCAGGAAAGCATTATTATCCTGTGCACTCATGAATAGCAGTAGATGCAAGACCTTCCAAGTCAATTGCATTAGATTTTTTATCTAGTTCCTTGGAGTCTCTTGGGTTTCCACTTAAATTCAAATCTGTCTTTCCTTTCCTTCCCCATTAAGCATACAATAACCCAATAAAGAAAGAAGCTAGCCCTTTTTCTTAGGAAACAATTACTGAACATCTACCCCATTTGGAAAGACTGATATAGCTTTTGACAGATCAGGTGCTATCTCCTAAACATAGCTGCCTCTACTAAAGTCATTAAGGGCTTAATACCTTCCCCTCACTCCCCTGTTCTCCCAGCCTCTCAGCAAGCACATTTCACTGTGAAATGTCTCAGGCCATTGAATATTGCATTTTATTATCACTTACAAAATGGCCAGACATACTCCAGGCAAACAATGAGCACATACCTTCCATTAATGGTTGTTGATTTAGAGCAGGTACTCTCTTAATCGGCTATTTTAAAATGACAGTGAGTGGGTTTCGAGCAGACAGTCTTACAGTTGAGGGAAACCAGAACTAAGGCTTTCAGGCAGGAGTTACAATGCCAAAAGACAACTGTTGAGAGAACTTTCTTGGTCTTAAATTGCTCTGTCTTCTCTTTAGGATACTGATCAACGTACAGAATTGGAGCACTACAGCAACCTTGTCAGATTTACACACCTGTAGGGACTATTAATTGTCATAGAATCATAAAATCATCCCGTTTAATGCAACATCCCATTTGACGCTTGAGGCAGAAATGCCTGTGACTTCAGGGTCCCCATCATTCCACAAAAGTGGAATCATATTGACTCACAAAAACATACATAAAGAAGATCATTCCAGCAAAGCATGCTCTTGAGGTCAGCAAAGTCAAACACCAGTCTCATCTTCTCATCTTCATGCTGAACCCTGGAAGATTTGTGGGCTCTCCTCTGTGTGAATTGAAGTTTCAGTTCTGGCTGTGACTCTGCTATGTCAGTGTGACAGAAAAATGCCTCTAGCAGAAGATGATTTCACTGTAGTTCCTAAATCAAAACAAACTGGGGAATACACAGCTGTTTGTTTCAATGTCTAACACTACACAGCATGTGAGAGTGCATGACATTGCTTTGCATGCTGGCACTTGCAGCGGATCAGACTACAAAACAATTACCTTTACTTGTGAAACTGTGCCTTCTCCTATAGAGCCTTCGGTTTTAACGAAGATCAACTGTGACAAAACTACATGGAGTAATGGAAGTACCAGAGAGAAATCACTTCTTGAAAACAAAAAGCCTTTCAAAAAGTCACAAAAGGACTAGAAGAGCCATGAGTGTATTTTCTTCCCTAGCATTTTGGCACTGCTCTGTGGAACCTTCTACTATCAGCAGGGAATGAAACATTGCAGTTGACATCTACGTCTGGCATTTGTCTCCATTAATGGTTAATGCAGCAACTGTGTTCTCTTGGCTTAGTCTCCACCTGTCAGCTACTCTTTAGGAGAAAATAAAGTAGGGAGAAGCCAAATAGATTTATCCTTCTTTATTTTGATCCAGGTTTCCAGTGAAATCTATAAGCAAGGGCCAAAATCTGCACCCTTAAGAAAACAATTACGTTGTGGCCCTGCTTGTCTCAACTCTGTAAGATCTGCTGTTCCATCCACCCATCTATTATGGAAATTTCCTGTCCATCTTCTCATATCTGGAGCTAGAAATCAATTTTTAAACTTGTCCCATCCTTCAATGATGATGGGAAGCCCGTGGCATAGGTGTGTTTTCAAATAGAGAATGTACTTCTATGTCTCTGACACAGAAAGGAAAATGCTGCTGAAAGCCAGAGCCTGAAGAGTGCTTACATTTGCTATGGGAACAGCTCCTTGGTGGAGATTTAGTGAAGCAGTAAATCTGAAAGGTGTTTCCTCTCTGTGTTTTTTTCACCCTCAGAGGAGCGTCCTGCAGGCTGCAGGCAGTGGGTCTGGTGAGGACATAATTGGTCTCAGATTTCCCAACTCCTCCTAACTCAGAGACACTCTCCTACATCCTCAGGGATAGCCTGCGTCATGGTCAAGTTCAAGAACTTTGTCCTGAAAACTCATGTCTTTTATCTTGCATTGAGCAGGAATGACTGCAATTTAAGAAGGGAAAGCAAAAGTATCACACTGGCTAGCTTTTAAACACGTTGATGCTAGAGGTTATCCATATCATCCTTTTAGCATGTTAGGTGCACAGACTCCATGTCTACTTATTGTAGCTCCCTCAGCTGCTAGATTTGGATGCAGTAACCCAGCTCCATAGATATTTGGGCAATCATCCACACCATACAATGGAAACCTGGGCCTAATTCTTCCAAGTGAGTTGAGGCATGCTCTGGTCCTCTTCCATGGCTGAGACTTCTGATGGTCCAATGAAAGGTGATAGTTTGCTTTTCCACCATGGCAAGTTAAAATATCTTTGAAAGCACAGAATGCAATAAAAGAAACAACAAGACTAAAGTCTGGGACAACGCTATTGCTGAGTAGAAAGTCAAGAGAGTTGTTACAGCAACAGATAAAGGAGATCTTTTTTTAACCTGAACCTTAGAAAGCTAATGTAGCTGTACTGTGAGAAAGTCTAAATGGTACCTTCCAGGCTTACGTGCATTTGCTATGCTTGCATTTCAAGCTGACCAGATCCGAGTGCCTCATATTACTGTCGTCACAGGCCCAAGTGTTTAGTATCTGTTGAGGAGCCAAGCATATATCAGCGCTGCCCATGGACCACTTTAATCAGGACTTGTGGCTCTTGGATTAGAGCTGTTTGCACAATGCTCTGGAGCACACATGGACCAAGCCTGCATGTGCCCATGAGGGGCTGTACATGCCCTGACTGAATTTACTTTTGGTGAGATACTTCCCTCTTGTTTTGCTGTAATTATTGCAAGCAAAGGAGTTTTTACTTAGTTATTACAAGAGTAGGAGTTTTCCAGCTCACACAAAACCAATAAGGGATTAGAAACAGCCACAGACAAGGCCTAGATGAATACACGTACTGCTTGAAGCCAATCAGTTATGTGACCTCAGGTTCTTATTTCTGTAAACATGTACCTTGGCAACATATCATTCAGTCTCTCGATATGATGCAATGCAACCCCTTTCTCATTTATCTCAATTGTCTTGTTGTGTTATGTTACAAATGATTACTGTTAATTCTGTGTTTAATTGCGCTTAGCATAATTTATTTGCTATCCAGTGATTTTAACTGTTGGACATAACAAAATATGGTTGTTTTCTCCTCTGCTTCCTTCTGCTCCTCATTTGTGGATGCTGAGAGCAGCTGGACCTGTTCCATGTGAATGGAAATAATTATGGGCATGTACAACAAATTCATTAATGTCAAGAAGGCATCTTGTGTGGAGCTATTCCTGGAGTATTCTTCACGAATTGTCTTCCTCTTTCCTGCCCCTCTAAAATTGCTTCCTTTTAATCTTCTATCACAGGCCTGTTTTATGTGAACCTACCTCCTTCCTTTTCCTAATGGGAATTCGAAGCAAAATGTGTTTCCACTAAAATCGGCAATAACGACGTCTTTCTTAAACCAAGGTGCCTATCCCAGATGTTCTGAAGGAAAGGAAAGCTCTGAGTCTTTCAAGTGCCATTGGGACCACTGGGACCATTTTGCATAATAGGAGCCCAAAAGGCAGCAATTTTGTTCTGTGTCATTGCCCCTTACTTTTTAAATGCACTTATCCTGGGTTCCGAATGCAAAGCATTTAGGACCCGTGTGTTTTATTTTGTGAAGCTTAATAGCCTGAAAATAATCCATTTCTTCTGCTATACTCGCTTTTCTTTTCTTCTTGGTTTTGCTTTTTAATCCCTGTGAGCAATTTGTCAGTCCTTTAAACAGACTATCAGTAAACCTTGTTCCCTTGGTGCCTAATACTGATTGCCCTTAAAGTCAGTGTCTAGTTGAGGGACAATCTGTTCAAACTTGATTCTCCAAAGCTCTCAAAGTGCTTGAGCAGGAAGAGTCCCCTCATACAGTCCACCATGCACAGCCCAGTGTGCTGTAGTCAGGCAGCAACTGTGAAGTGTGCCAAGATGGCTTTCAAAGAGGATTGCAACAACGCAGCCAGCATGGCAAGAGACGTGTACATATTTCATTACATACACATTAGCTAACATACTTCAAGAGGTTGGTTACCCATGCCCTTTCAAGTCTGAGCATAGGAACTTGTGTGTGACACTCTATGATACAGTTAATGAACTTCACAAGATACACAGATAAGAATTGCTCCTCCATCTCGAAATCAAAGCTGATAAGGCCTGCATCATTTCCTTTTAAATACAGCTGGGTTTGATCATATCAATCCATATTCAATCTGTGTTACTTTTATTTCTTATTCACTACAAATACACTCATCTATGTGAAAAATGAGGCCAGCATTTGATCAGCGCTTAATGGAAGCCTGTGAGTATCTCTCAGGTGTTGTTCACTGTTATCTGCCAGAAGAATAATGACAAAGTAGAAGACAGTGCATGCATTGTATCTAATGTGATTAGTCTTCTATTTCTTGGGATGTAAGGAAGAACAAATTCAGCAGGTAAAATACACCTCTGCATAAATACATGAAGAGTGCAAGGGCAGTCTCAAATACAAAACCCATACAAAATCAGTAGTTTCTTCAGTTGTAGATTGTGGTTTTGTGTATCTATAGTACTAATTTACCATGGGGAAGAATTGTTGTGAGAGTGCATGTGGATGGAGTGTCAAGAGAAGGGGAACGTAAGGAAGTTTGATTAGTATGGGTATCTTTACACCAATTAGATTTTGCAAAAGTACACTTCAGGCAGTAATCAGAATTATGAGAGGTGAATGACAGTAGAAGTTCAAGAATGCATCTTATGTTGCACTGTAGACCTATCTGCATCACCAAAAACAGTGCAGCCAATGAAGATTGGTTGAAACTCGGTTAAAAGCTGAGTTATAAGTGCTACTCAGCACTGAAGTAAGATTTTGTGTTTTATCTGAATTCTGAGTTCTTGCCCATTTTCCAGTGAAGGGATTGATGGTGGAACAAAGAGCCTTCTGTTCACTCGTGTGAATGTGCTTCATATCTACACACTGAACTTCATCAGATTGTCAGAGCTTTCATAGGCATGCCTGGGGACTGGATTTCATGCTGCAGGAGGTCCACTCCAGGTCCATATGAGTAAAAAGCCTCTAAACCGTAATCCACTCTCTGTATATGGAGATTGATCTTCATATCTTCTGTTTCCCAGAGGATACTTCTTGTATTTACAAATTGTCACTATTACTAGGGCGGGCTAGTCAGAAACTTCTCAATTTTTAATTATTGAAAATTATTGGTATGAGTTGGTTTTAAAACCTCACTGGATTTCTTTTTTCCTGGAATACTCCAATATTAGCGCTATTGGTAAAGAATTTTCAGCCCATAATGGAATTTTCACTTGAAAAAAGATGTAGCCTGGGAAATCAGCAGACTTTAAGTCTGGTAGAGAGGGACTTCACGCTCTGTTCTTTGTATTTCTAGTGACTGGCCCAGGTACCTGAATACAGACTGTTCTGAGCTGTGGATGCACATAATGGTCATCCCTCTTAGTGCCCTCTATCAAAATGGAGAGCTGCTCTAAGTCTTTGGTTCATATGAATTAAAAACTGTCTGCAGTTTAGAAACATTTGAGGATGAAAAGAAACCTTGTTGGGACAAATTCAACTGCTCTTTCTTGACCTAAAATCCTGCCACTGCTTACAGCATGTCACCATAGCTTTATTTTACACTGAAAAACATGTTTATGAATTGCATAGTGTTTCTAGTGTCATGGTCCTGGGTGTACCCCTGTTTTGAACTGTGGAACTAACTTGCTCCAGACCTGGAAAAATACATGCACAAAATTTGAGGGGCTTGTTCTCAATATTTTTAACTTTTCGTGTGTCTTTTATGAGTAGAACTCACTGTAAGATCATAAATAAGCTTCATAGAAACATCTGAGTTCTTCCTTCAACATTCTGTGCTTTCTGTCGCATCCAAAGAACAGTTTTGTGTTGGCATTAATTTCTAAATCAAACCTGATAATGACAAAATGCATGCGTGTATAGGTTCACACCAGGAATTAAGGCAATAGCCTCTCATGGAGATGGTGGCTGGCTAAATATTGTGTTCTTTAAGATGCCCTTTCACTCCTTAACTATGATATCTCTGGCTAAGTTTGGTATTGCAAAGTGAGAAGAATAAAAATCAGCTACTTGAGTAGAGACACACATTAATTTAATTGCTGTTATTACATATCTCCATATCAGTGAAGCACAATCCGCATTATGTTTCTAGTGGTGTAACTTCTTCTAATATCCTTTCCAGTTCACTAGCATTTTCCAAGGTGAGAATCTCAGCTGCTTTCTGTTATAGTCTCCCACCTAGGAAGAAGATTTAAGATCAGCCGTATCAGCGGTTTGTTCTTGCTGACACTGAGATTATATTTCCCCCCCCTGCCCTCCTTGTATCTTAATGCCTCTTTCTGTTCCCTGCCACAACTCCACTCATGAACCAGCCAAGCAAAATTAAAGCTTTCATGCCTTCTAGCAGCAGGAGTCTCCTAGAAACAAACCAGTCCTGTGTTACCAGCAAAAACCTTCCTGTCTGATTAAGGAGATCTTTGGAGAAATTTGGTTATGGCTGAGTTTTGCACTAAATCTGATATAGAATGAGAAAGCCATGTGAAAAAAGGGTAACTGGTCATGTGAACGTAACAAACTTCATTCTCATTCTTCAGTGACTTTAAACTTCGTGACTTAAGAGTGTAGAACTTCATGCTGTCTTAATTAGGATGCCAGGGGAAAGAAACTATTTAGATCTTTGTTTAGTATTCTGTAGAAGTGGTGAGTCCTACAGGAGTGTCAGCTGGATCCGTGGACCTCTCTAGGGAAGGAGGAGAGCTAAGGAAGAATGATGATAATTTAATGGATACAAATGCTGGCCAAGAATAGTTATATCTAATGAAAATGCTGCTGTTGTGCTAGGCACCGTTTTAATTTGGCTCCAGTTCCAGATGGTATTTTCTGTATTTGGCCTTTTAGAGGGTGTCTTCTGTGGAGTTGTAAATGTATAATTAATGCCATATAAAAATATATACTAGCCATATTATTAAAATTTAGCATGGCATTAGCTTTCAAAACTGAGTTACAAGTTGAAGCTAAAGCTGTAAAAAGTGAGTTTTCTGTGAGCAGCTCCATCATAAAAAGCATTGAAATTTATCTTAATATTATTTTATTCGACCTTTTTAATTACTGTGGCAGATAAGTAGAGCTGGCCATTATCTTTGCAGAGCATTTGCATTAAAACTGTCACACAATTTGCAATGACTGCTATAGAATATGCTGTCCCTATCAAGAGCTTAGTTTAAGCTGATCTGCAAAAGCCAGTCTTCTGCAGAGCAGAAGGTTCTCCGTTCTCTTCCACTGGGCTCCCAAGTCACAGCCATTTTTCACACCTGGACAATAGTCTTCCCTTTAGCAATATGACCAAAGAAAATGTATAAAATACCTCCCTGAGCACAGCAAGAATAACAAGTTCTGCATGCATGCATGGTAGACAGAAAATTAGTCACCTTTTTTGTTTTGGATCAGTCCTGCTGTTTATAGAATGCAAGATGATCATTTTGTAATACCAAACCATGCTTTCAATTACTTACGGGATACTTTTGGGGGGTTGGATTGATTTGTAGTTTGGTTGGTTGATTGATTTGGGGTTTTTTTATTTGTTTTATTTTGGTTATTTTTCATTATTGTTTTAATTTGGGTGCATGATGTGAAGCCCAGCTATTTATTTCAAAGTGCAGCTTTGATACTTTGCTTCTTAGTGGGATGCTTGTAGCTATAATAAGGGATGAAAAAAAGAAGAAAGACTTCACGTACCATATATTCTGCTTACCTATCACCTTCAAAAACCTTAAAATGTCCAGTACTAACACTGGATTTGAATTAGAAGTAGCTACAGTCTCCCTGTTATGCTACAGACCTCACCGAAGCCCTTAGTGTACCGTTCCTGGTTTGGAGTTATATCCAGATATAAGTATTTCAGGCAAGAGTTATTTTATTTTCATTTTTTTTAGTGAATAAACTAACCAAATAATTATTTATGAATATCTTGTATCCTACATGGGTCTGTAGTTCATCTGTGGGAAATCCCGTCTCTGTATTCAGAACACAAATAACGAAACAGGAAGAAATTCATGGGCTGTGGGAGCACTACATGAAATAATGCCCATTGCAGCTTGTAATGAGATTTTGAAAGAACTGCTGAGAAAATTCCAAATATCTGTATTGGCTGCAAACAAGGTTTTGTCCTTGAATTATCTTGACTTCATTCAATTCAGGACAGCTCAATGTTTGCATTAGAACTTCACAGCACTTGGAAGCAGATGCAGGAAAGGGTCATTAAGATCCCCTTCTTTGCTGGTCAAGGCAGTATTTTTCCTTAAATTATATTTATCCTGGCCTAGATAAAGATTTATTAGGCTGGTTTTAAAATAGAAGCAGCTACAGGAAACAAACCACACAGCGTGAAGATGAGAAGGCTTCTGATTTGGAAACTGATAGATTTGGGTCCTGATATTAATGCCAAAATATGGCAAGGGTGTCTTAAAGTACATGGGTACATGGGGGTGACTCCTACTGATAAGTGCATAATTGTTAGTAAGGATATCCATTTACATCCTTCAGGAATGAAAATGTAAGGGTCTAATGAGCCAATCAAGTTTATGACCTTAGGAAGCTGCAGTTGTCAGCTGTGAGGAATGAGCAATCCTTTGGGATGCTGATACAGAAGTGAGAGAATACGAGGTTGAACTCCTAGGTGTGTCAGTTCAATATTTTTCCTTTGAACTCCAAGTCTTAGATCCTATTCAGACAGCTGAATTTTAATCCTAGTTTTAAAAGTAAAACAGATTGTAGTTTTTATATGGAAACTCATGAGATTTACTTCACCTGCTGAATAAACAGTTCTTTATTAGAGGGAGAAGTTAGGAATTCTACAGCCGGCAGTAGAATGCTGGAAAAATGGAATTATGCAACTGCAGATGCTATTACTTGATGATTGTAGGGCAATTATTAACAGAATAATAAATATGAGGAGAATTTAGCATTTACCAGAATTAGCTAATACTATGGGTGGTTTGCTTAAACATTTATTTAAGAACACATCGCTTTCTGGTGACAGTCTGGGGTCACAAAAATGATTTGCAGGCCAATGTGAAAATGACACAGTTGAGGAGAAAAAGAGGGAATAACTGGAAATTGCAGATTTTGGTGCTGTCAAATGGTTTACCCCAACATATGACTGAAACAGGTTGGATAGTTGCTGGTAAATGTGTCTTTACCTAACATTCCCTTCTTTCAGTGTGTTTTTTGACATTGTTATGTTAAATTGGAGTAGCTTGTTTTGCAACATTAGAAACTCTCCACACTGCCCTCCAAAGTTCTAAAGCCAGAGCTCCTTCAGTGAAATATTAACTATTGGCATCTCCTTTCATGTGTACATGTTACTTTACAGTTTTATTCTGTCTTTAAAGACTTTTTCTCCTTGATCTATGCATCCTTTGTCTTCCTCTCCCCTGTTAATCAAGTGTCCCTGTAGATCTTCACGGTCATCTTTAAGTCCTTTGATAAGCACTAGAAAAGGGAAAAGACTTAAAATACTATCTAAAAGCATCATTGATGGCATGGGAGGTAGCGGTCCTTGATGTGAGCAGGCCTACTCATGGTTGAGAGCTATGGTCTCTCATTAAAACCTCAGGGAAAGCTGAAATCTTTTGCAACCAGAGCAGTTACTGACTATAAACTGCAGCGTAGTGGGTTATTGCGCTTCAAGTTACTCTATGCCAGCTATGCTGAAGTAAATGTCCTTGTGCTTACACACAGCATATGCAAGGTAGTGCCACTTATTTTGAGCTTTTATCATCTGGAGAATCCTGGGTGCATGTCTGCTGAGTGCCTTTGTTCTTCTTTTTTCTTGACAGGGAGATAGGTTCCCAGAAGAGGATTCATGCCAGTCTGTTAGCTCAGTGCACCACTCCATATGGCCACACGTTCCTCGCTGTTTACATAAAGTTGCCACAAATGAGTTGATGTGCTCATCCATTCCCTCTGAAATGCTGTGGAGAAGTCCTCACACAGGTAGGATGGGCATGGATGATGTGCAGCTTCTGGGGAAGGCGATGGGACTGGGGCAAAGGGTGAAACACAACCTCAGAAAAAGAAATACTGTCACAAATCCAAACTATATGCTATGAAGAAAATTAACTCCATCCCAGCTAGACCCAGTACACACACCAGGGATGTTCAGCTCACAAAGAAAAGAAACAAATAGCTCATTCCCCCTGACCCTGGGGCTATCTGCAGTCAGCTTTACAAAGCTCCCTGTGAGATCCCCAAACCAACCTGTCAATTTTCTCTGGCACGTACAGCTGGAAATGTTCTGCAGGCCAAATCCTGCCTTAATTGGTGACACCCGTACAAGCACACTTGGCAGTGAGGTTTGGGTGGGACTGGTTTCCTCCTGATGTTTACTTAGGGCCATGGGTGGGTGGGAAGCAACAGCATCCTTCCCTCTGCAATGTGGCCTCAGTTACTTGGCAATCCAATAAAAATGAAGGGGGAAATTTGTAGTCATGGCAGTCTGCTACAGTGATGGTTGACAGGGTGTGGGTCTGCACAGTAAAAATAATCTTCAAGCAGCTCTTCAGAGATGCAACATACTCGGAATCTTCTTTCTTTCCTCCCTTTTCTTTCTGGCTCCACAGGATGCCTCATGTTGGAAAGCGTAAAAACACGAAGCACATGTAAATCTGTGCACTGGAAATCTCTGGTTGTAGTTAGACATTTAAGCCAATCCTGAAAAGAAACAGTTCGAAAAAGAAGTCCTGTAGGGAAGACAAAACAAAGGTAGAGCAGCCACTGTCAGAGCATACAGTTTGCCTGTTACTAATATCCTTGAACACTTTATCTTTCCTGTGGGTTTCCTGGTTTTTGGTCAAGCCTGCCCTCCACATGTGCCTACTTTCCAACAGACTTCAGTGGAAGGGATCAGAAAGGTGAACTAACATGAGTACAGCCAGCTGTGTGCGGAAGGATGCTTTATATTCTTTCTTCCGCAGCATTTGAGAGGTAGCATGTACCAGTTCATATCATGGAGCTCTTCCTTCAATATTAATTACTACTCAGCTTAAAAAAGGATGTCCCTGACTAGGAAAGAGAAGAAGGTCACAAAGCCCATGCTTGAGTTCAGTGGCTTACAAACCAGTGCTTTTTTCTGGTTTGGATTTTTTAAGCTATCTGTGCGGTGCCAGTAGCTGCAGTACACCTCAATTTTAAGCTGATCTCAGTTCCACTGTATTCTTGTCCTGGGTTCAGCAGTAGCAGTCATTTTTCTCTTTCTTAGTAGCTGCTGCAGTGCTGTGGTTTTGACTTTCAGCCTGGGAACAGCGCTGATAACACCGATGTTTTCAGTT
>JANHGB010055445.1:0-20926 GCA_026283785.1 Coracopsis vasa
AGAGAGTGAGAGGAAAATAATTCTTCATTCCCAGTGGAGATTTCAGAGTTTGGGCTTCTTCTCCTTACCCTCCCCCCAGTCCTCTCTGCTGTTGCTTTTGTTGCTTTTTAATGACTCCTTCTTCTAACCTACTTTAAAGCAAGCATCTAGCATGCTAGATGTTTTGCAGATGAATGATATTGTCCAATGCATTTATGCATATCTGCTGTGCAAGTACATTTTCAGCTTCTATTTGATAACCTACCAGCAAACAATTTTTTTTTCCTGGAAGCTCGGGATACTAGCATAGTTCTCCAAGTGAGAATAATGCAACCACTGTTGATAAATCAACCTGGGCCTGAGGATGTTTCACCACTTTCACTGCCTCCTTGATTAGCATTATCCTCAGAGGTATAAATTAAAGAGGGAAATATATAATCTGGGAAGCCTTCCAGCATCATCTTTGAAAATGTGAGCTCAATGCTTTGCAGAGATTCCTTTGGTGGAAGAATGCTAATAGCAATGCTGAAGATGGGCTCTGATTGCACCCAGAAGAGTAGGAAGACACACAGACTAGCTTCATTTCTTTTTTCTTTGTCATGAAGATAATTTCTAACGTGATCTGCACAGGATGAATCTCAAACTGTTTCTACACAGTTCTGTGAACTGGTCCCAGAATTGCAGCTTCAGTCGCTCCCTTTTCTACTACTTGTTCTTACTTAGTCTGACATCTGCATAAAATATGTTACGTGTTTTCCAATCTCAGACTGCAAATAATTGTCTGCAGCTGCTAGCAGCGAGTGGACACGGTCCCTCTGCTCTATCAGTCCACACCTGAGCTTCAGCAATATGGATTTCAGGAATTTCTTTGGATTGTTCCTACAAGGTGTCATCACAGCTGGATGGTAACTCCTGACACCTCCCTGCCCGCCAAGGGAACAAAAATGTGCTGCAGAATGTGCTGATTTGCAAAAAATATTACACAGGGAGGGTTTGATTTTAGCAAAGCTCCAGCTGTGCTAAATGAGCAGAAAAAGGATTTTTCAGCATATCAGCAACATCTTGAAAATGGAAATGCCACATCCTCCAGCACTTTCTTAGGAGTCAGTTATCCCCATCACCAACCCATAACCCGCTTGGGGTATTTACTGGAAGTAGGAATTTAGCAAGACTGTAGTACTTGGAGCCTTGCTTTCTAACTTCTCTGTGTTTCTATTTGCTTTCTCTTGGCTAGCTCTCTGCCAACATTATCCTTTGCTTTCCAAGAGATGGTGAAAAGCTCAGAATGCAAGACTAAGCTGTTTTAACTTGGATTGCATTTTGGGCAAGCATAAGGAAGTAGATATCTTTATTTTGCTGATGGGACAACTGGTGCACAGTGGTGTGAAGGGTCTTGCAAATAGTCCCCAGCAGGTGCTTGAACTAGGTCTTGGTCTGCTGAGGCCCAGGCAGTGCCAGTCTGCTTCAAAGGGCTCTCGGCTTTGTCATCGGTGACTCAGTTTGTGGGGCCTCTCAGGCTGAGATTCCAAAAAGTCATTCCTCTCTCCTGAAAAATGTAGGACAGCTATTTTTACTTAGGTGCGTGAAGATAGGTTTGGGTTGGGTTTTTTTTTCTGCCTGTTTTTCACTTTTAAATTCATATTCAGGATATTTGATTGTGTTTTGTAGAGGCATTCACTCTTCCAGCTGAACAATATAGAGGGAATACCATGTGTTATTTGCTGTCTCTACTGACATTGCTGCATTTGCTGAAGTAGCGTGGTTCAACATTTCCAAACATTTTTCCTGTAGAGCTTTCTCTTCCATAGACAGAGTTTTATGTTTCCCCTTGATTTGAGATGAAAAGAAAATTGAAAATAATATGAATTTTCCCACGGGACACATTTCTTTTGCAGTAGCTCCACTTCCAGCTAAGTCACGAAACACAAACAACTGCAGTCAGTATGCTTAATTTCAACCCTGCATTTATAACTTATTCTTTGCCACTGCTGTCTGAAGAGCAATGACAAAACCAGACCTTACTCTCAGCTTGAAAATACCCATTAAATCTGAGACGTAGTGCACTAGCAAGTAGGATTTCTTAGCACCTATTGTATACACTCAAAGGGATTGTGACCTTGGTTCTCTATCACTGGTGAAAATGAAGTTGCCTCCTGGTCCAGCCCATCTAGTTGCTACTGAACTAAAACACCAAGCAGGTTCCTCTCTTTTTATGGCAGATTACTTTGCCACTACTATGGTGAAGAAGGCATGAAGTCAACAGTTCCCCAACCTAGCAGCCCCCCAGTGTCCTTGGATTCAAATAATTACATAGTTACTTGCTTAAAAATGTGAGAAAGGGAAAGAAAGCCAGTGAAGACAAGAAATTTATCTCGTTCTGCTTAGGCTGCGTACAAGACAACTTCTCTTTTAAAAGCTCCCCCCTTCTCACTTTGAGCAGGAAAGCAATGCAGGCTCCTCCGTGAGTGGGAAGTGAAGTCTTCTTAAGTCATCAGGTTCCCTTTCCCAACCCTGCACTTGGAACTGCAATGACAGCCTCTTCCTCAGCCTGCTGTGCTGTGTGTTTTAACCAGTATTTTGGAAAACAACGGGCTCTTCCAGAAGTTTTCAATCTATTTCAAGCCTATTTATCTGGATGGCAGTAACTACAAGAGCATTAAGACCTAAGGCTTTCCAAGAGTCCTCTGCTCCTGCCTACACCCAGGACCAGGTGCCCCAGGCTTTTGTAGCCATTAGAGATGAAAAAGCTAGATGTGAGCAAAGCACCATGCTGCTTGCATAGTTGCTTGCTCAGGTTTCTGGTCACAACTGCTCTGCTGTGCCAGGAACAAGCCAGTTTCTGAGAAGCTGGGTTAGAGGAGCTGGTTTCTGACTGACAGAAGGTTGAGAGGAAAACAGGTGTCCGCTCCTGGTGCTTGGGGCAACCAACCAGGGGAAATGAGCTACGCTAAAAGTCAGTGTAGGCACAAGGATAAAATTGTATAAATGGGACAGGAGTGTTCAAGCTGCGGAGAAGAGAAAGTCAAGATGGAGAGAAAAATTAATAGGGGAGAAAAAGAAATCTGAACTACTCTCAAGAATTTGGATTTCTCAAGTGATGGATTTCTATGCAATTTATGGAGGTAATTAAACAATGTGATGCTTGTAGTGGTAGGGGATTAAGCCCTTAAACTGCATTTAAACTCAGCAACTGCCTTCTGGTCCATTTGTTCTGTGTTCATGAGCTTTGGAGGCAGACTAGCATAATGAACTCCATGCTTAGTTCAGTTGGAGCTATCAAGATAATTTCTATTAAAAACCCTTTTGAATGCATTTTACTTTTTCAATTATTTATCTCACTCAACTAGAAAAGCATAAAATCTTCATTCTTCAAGGCAAAGACAAATTTGTTCAGCCTTTCACCAAGCAAGTACTATCTGGAGGAGTCCTGTACCCAGTGTGCTGTGCCCAGTGTGCTCGCTTTGCTCTCCAGACCCTTGGAGAGTGGCCAACCTCTCCCAGCTCCTATGTCTTGCACTGGAAAACTACAAGGAAGACCATGAAAACTCAGAATGATCTTGGCCATCTGTAGAAATGGTCTGACTAAATAGGAAGGGGTTCAGCAGGGACAGGGCGTCCCAGCAGGAAGAGCCAACTTCATAAACACAACATGGGAAACTAGAGATGAGTCCATCAGAGAAGGACTGGGCTTTTGAGGGACACAAGCCAAATGCAAACCACCATAGGCTGCAAAGCTTCTGATGTTTTGTTTTTGCTAAACAGCAGATGCTACACTGAGATACAGCAACGTGGGTTTTGTGTGCGTGATGCAGCAAATGGCCTGTGGAGGAGTGCAGTGTCCAGTCTGGAGCACCATACTTCAGCAACAATGCAGAAAGTCAGGAGAACAACCAGGTTGATCAGATATTTGGGGAACATGATGTAGGAGGGAAGCTTGAAAGAATTAGGTTTATTTAAGCTAGAGGAGAGAATTGCTGGGGAACAGAACAAGAAAAAACTTCTGGAGAATGTAGAAATGTAGGATGGAGAAACACAGGTTGCTGGGGGGTATGGGTGGCTGCAGCTCCATTGCTGGAGGGCTTCATGGGGATTGCAGAGGGACATCACCTAGATGACATAGGAAGTGGTACTGCTGCCTGGGGTGAGTGATGGAGCTACGTGATGTCTTTCGGGCCTTTCTGGCCTATAAGCTGGGATGAGGGATGGCAGCAGGAAATACACTGATTTCTTCTTTTCCCATCTTACTTTGGCCCCTGTTCTGTTCAAACCATCAGCTTCTTATGATACCCTTTGAAAATGCACCCCAGCCATGAATCACAGAAAAGAAAGACTGGCTGATAATTTTGTGCTTCAGTGTCTTTTGATGGCTTTTTTTTTTTTTTCCCAAGAAAACCTGTCTTTTTGTTTGTTTTGCAGGAAAAACCTGCTTTCCTTGGGGGGTGAATTGACTTCTGCAGAGAAACCTAAACATAGCATTCAATGGCTTTGGTTGGACAACACTGAGCAATCTTCAGTGTAAAAGAGTAATAACAAGGATTTTTAATAAATGCAGGCTTGGCAAGGAGAAATTATAGAAGATGAAGCATGCAGTGATAGTTGCAGATTAAGAGCATAGTGCCTGCATCCAAGGAAGTAGGAAAGGGAAAAAGATACAGCAAATACAGGCTTATTCATAGAATCATAGAATAGTTAGGGTTGGATCATCTAGTTCCAACCCGCCTGCCATGGGCAGGGATGCCTCACACTAGACCATGTCACCCAAGGCTTTGTCCAGCCTGGCCTTGAACACTGCCAGGGATGGAGCATTTATTCCTTTGAGCTAATTAGTGTTGTTAAGAACATTAAGGTAAAAGGAAAATGAGAAAAATGCCTCATTGATTTATAAATGTGGACTGTGAAGACAAACCTGATTGTTTACTTCAGTAAGATACCAATTGTTTTCTGGCTGGATTTCAATGAAACCAGCAGTAAAAAACCCACAGGAAATTGCTAGCTGAGCTGGAGAAGGTGAACGGCAATACAGCCATGGCGTGCTGCTTGTTACCCAAAGAGCAGGAATACGCTCCAGCAGCTTGGGAGCTGCTGGTAGGGCTTCTCAGTCACTCTTGGTGCTCATCTTATTAAATACCACTGTAAAATGTTTGGTACCAAAAGCTAGAGCAGACTAGGGGAATATCTGGGGAATCAGGGTGAGAGGTGGCTGGAGCATCTCACAGGGGAAGCTGGCCGAGCTGAGCAGTCGTAAGATGTAGAAATACACCTCAACACCCTGCAAGAGTGAGAAGGGCTGTGTTTGTTGAGGTGTATCATTCTCTAGAATGAAATGTGATGCCTTTGTATGGGTGCTGGTTCAGCTTCTGCTTTGACCTTGAGATCACAACTGCCATTCTGTGCCATGGGTAACTCTGCCCTGGTTATGTACAGAGTCACTCTTGCCCTCTGATGAAACGGCGAAAGCAATAAGAATGATATCAGAGAGAAAAAAAAAAGAAATGTTAAATACTTGACATTTGGTTTTAATGTTTTCCAAAACAAAACAACATTTGTTTGAAAACAGTTTTAATTCAATTAAAAAAATGAAAAAATCCAGTTTTACTGAAATGATTTTTCCCAGCCAATTCTTTTAACTAAAATTTTCCATCCTCCTCAAAGGATGAGGAAATAATCAATGAAAGTAGTTCTGAGAAACCTAGCACCTCTTCCTGGCTGCGTTAATACCAGTGAGCAAACTGCATTTCCTCAGGCCAACTCATGAGTCAAATTTGGAAATTATTCCCTTTATATTTGGGCTCTGTGAACTGATCGTGACTATTTGAAATGTGAGCCGTGCTGCTTAATTGTAACCTCTTAAATGAGTCACATGATTATTTAACAAGGATCCTTGATTGGGGGAATGAACAAACAAATCTTTTATACATACTTGATTGTGCCAGTTTCAGTGCCTATTTCCTCTTGATGCTGATACGTGCATGTTTGTCATTGGTCCTGGCAAACTTTTTTTATGCCAAAAAAATCATTCCTCAAGCACTGATGGATAATGATATGTGGATTTAGCTAATATAGAATCATTTAAACATGTAATAGAAACAGTGAATCACTGAATTGTTTAGGTTGGAAAAGACCTTTAAGCTCATCAAGTCCAACTGTTAACCTAACACTGCCAAGCCCGCCACTAAGCCATGTCCCTAAGTACCACATTGACATGTCTTTTAAATACCTCCAGGGATGCTGACTCAACCACTTCCACATCATCCCCTCTGTACCAAAATACAGAAAATAACAATAAGATTCACTTGTGCGATACCTTTGGGTGGCAGCACTGTATGTGTCCAGCTGTGGAAATTTTATTAGGTGAAGTCAGAACCAGCTTCAGGAAGGCCAATTTGATTGCTTTCTTAGCTCTGCTGTAAGTTGGAGGCTTGGAAGTTTTTTGCATTTGTTCTATGTTTAGGTTTCTCCTGGGCACGAGGGTGGCTGTAATTCTCACCTCAGAACAAGAGTGGGTCTTGCAGCTCCAATGTAGCTGCTCCAGTGCCGCATCTTCTGGGTCTCATCCTGCTTGCAGCATTAATGGGGAATCACAAGGTCCACAAAAGGTTACTGTGTGAGGAGACTGGTAGTTTTAACATTTGTGGTACACTGCTTGCTGCAACCATTTTTCATACTAGTTTGTTTATTGAGTTTGAGGAAAAAAGAATATCTTTTCTGAAGATCTAAAGCATTCAGCTACAACAGAGTTCAGAAGAGCCTTCTCTGAAACACTTTTTCATTGGATTTAAAGCTCTGTTTCATGAATATAAAACATAATGTATGTGATCTTCCTTCTAATCAGCAGCAAAGGCTGCTGCTGACATAAGACAAAGTCAGTGAGCTACCTGGATTGAAATACAATCTCCATTTTTCACACTGTAAAGGTCAGTACAGCTGCAACAGTACAGGAGGCCTGACCTATCTTATACCCGATATGGTACAAAAGTGAGAATTTATCTGTTTGGAAAGTGACCCCACACATTCAACGCACTCATCTTCTGTCCCAGCAAACATTTATGATTATTTTTCAGTTCAAGAGAATGGTGTAAATTCATCTTGGTGGCATGGATATTTCCAAACTTCCTTGGTCTGTGTGCTGGTTTAAATTGCTAACAAGCTGTCCTTTCAAACACTGCTGCCAAATCAGCCACGATCCCTTGAACCACAAGCATAATAAGAGGCAAATTCTTTTCAAAAGCACAATACTATTTGTTGAATAGATTCCACTCACTGACCAAAAGAATGACAGATTAAGTAAGAAAAAAGGGAAAGAAATAGCAGGCTTGGTAATTCGAAGCTGTGCATGGATAAACAAGAGGGGATTGTGACAGTCCTTTGAGTGTGCAGAAGACACATTTGGGAAGAAAAAATGGAGAATGTTTAGGAAAACATCTGGAAGGAGCGGTGCCAGATGGTCGTTTCCATTTTGACCTGACTAGTATTTTTCTTATAAAATATGAAGACCAAATTTTCACGTTTGTCAATATTTACAAATCTAGGTCTGTATGTTAGGAGGAAAATAAGGTCTCAAATAGAACTCTGTGCCTGCTTAAAATGAGCTCAATATTCTGTGCTTTGCTGACTCAACCTAAATGGCCTGAGATTTTTAAGTGCTGGGAACGCCTAACTCCTTTTCCAATTACTGGCATCTAAGAATGTTACTCCCCTATTACAGAAAGGATTTTATTTAGAGGAGAAACTCCAGGCACTCATGATTAGAAAATCCATATTCCCACCACAGCAAAATCTTGCTGAGCTGATAGCAGGGTGGCATTGACTGTAATAATTTTCTTAGTTTCTGCTTGTTGCTGGTGGTGCTGCTGCTGCTTGAGAGATCTGGAACCCTTGAGCAAGGAGAAGCTCAAAGAAATGAATTGTAAAGAAAAGAAAGAGCATATGAAAATTGTCCTGCACTGAATATTTCATTATTAAATGTTTTCAACTGCAAACGTACACTTCCCTACATCAACCACTATGATAAGCTAAGAACAAAATCAAATTTTTAAGTAGCTCCCTAGATTTCTGTTATATGGCTTTGGAGTAACATTGTTTTCCACACTTATAAGGGAACATAATAATATGTCTATATAACATAATATGTATATAATAATAATATAACATAATAATATGTATATATATGTTATATATTTATATCATCTTGAATAGCTACAATAACAGTTAATATATTTTCTACATAATGTTTGGGATTTCTTTCACAGATCTTAAACTTACGTTTATAAGACATATCATTGAAGTGGTGTTGAACTGTGGGTATTTTTTAGTTTGAGTTTGAAATTCAAATATTGGGGTTTGAGTGAGAGTAATAGTTAATATCATTATCTCCTGGGCTAAAAACATGATTTCTGAGGAATTTGGAGAAGGTCTTCTGCCATTTTCCACCTGGAGATCTCAGGAGGATATCCTGAGGATTCCCCAATAAAGTATCACCAGCTAATTCTCCCATGCAGATGTACATCACCTTTGCAGCACATAGTCTTGTGCAGCTACCACATTTCAGGGATCCTCAGGTGCAACACCACCCACTGAGAGCTTCATACTTCAGGGAGGTGGGGAAAGGATGTGGCACAATTGTGGATGCAAGACACCTGGTAGGGCTCCAGGCTCTGCTATCCTGTTCTAGCCCTGAGTCACTCTCACCATCACGTGCCTGGTCCTGCCCTGTGGCATGTCCCTGGTGCCATGTGGATCACTGAAAGAAGGCCAAAAATCTATGTCAGGGGGCACTGAAAGCAAATCACTTCCTATAGAGAGAGTGAATAGTGTCAGAATTTTTTAGTGTTTTTCTTAGAATTTTATTTGAATTCATTAGTTTAAAATTAATTAGGATTTTGTTAGCATGATCTGAATAATGCATTTATTCATGCAAATATACATGTGTACATTACAAACACATGGTGCGATTGTTTTGTCAGAATTATGTGCAAAGGTTCTGGTGTCAGCAAATTGAACTGGAATCAGCGGTGTTGGCTGTATTAGCAAGAGCAAAACTGGCAATTTGAGAGAAGAAATTATTCCATGGGCGGATAGAAGGAAAAAATGGAGCAACTGGAGCTTGCTTTGAAATAGCCCTGCTTTGAGCAAGGGTTGAACTGGAGACCTTCAGAGGTCCCTTCAAGGCTGTTATTTTCTACAATTCTATGACTTAAGACTCAGCTATATCACCTTTTTCTCTGTTGAGCTTCTACCTGTTCTCCCATTAGAAATATAAAGGTAGTTAGGGCTATTTTAAAAGTTGGCTCCTGGCCCTGGAAGCACTTCTGCACCAACAAAGGGCTTGGATTGCTTCTCAAGTCCAGCCTGGTGTCTTGTTCTGCTGAGTAAGTCCCTTCTCTTTTTCTGGTTCACACTCTGAACTAATGAATTAAAAATACTTGTATTTCTGCAGGTCTGAGGCAAGGAATTTTCAGTTTCTTCAGGAAAACAAAAACCAAACAAAAGGTTGTTTTATTAAATCCCAGGTGTTCAAGTCTCTCCCCAGCAACTCCTTTCATTTCACTTTGGAAGCTATTTGCTATTTTTATGAAGTTAGCTTTGACAAAAGATACAATTTGAACATAAACAAATTGCAGTCCAGTTTGCCACAACCACTGTGTAGTAAATGCAAGGCTTTACAAGAAAATCTTTATTTTCTTAGCTAAAACTATTGGATGAATTTGGCAGAAACTTCCAAACACTGAGGTTGGTCAAGTGATCTATTCAGTCTATTAAGTGAGCTGTCGAGCCCCAGAATCTCACCCATCTTCAGTTCTGGCAGCGCGGCAGGAAGATCCCGTGTCCCATATTTGTGCTACAAACTCCATTCTTTAACAGAGTAAAGTAGAGGTTTGCACTGGTGAAGGTGCTGCTGGTTTCAAGGAGGGATAAGGTGGCATCCTCAGAGATGACTAACGGTTGCCTCTTGGAGCTGGCACTCTTTCCCAGCAGCATTTTGTGCAGATGGGAGGTGATAATAGAATAAGGGCAAGGTAGTGACAAAAGTGCTGATTTTTGCTCATGTGCGGTGTTATCGGTTCACTGGTGGAAAACTCAATTAACACTTGAGAAGTCTTGATTTCTCAAGAGGAAAAGAGGTTTGTCCATGAATCTGCCTTCTCTGAGTTTTATTCCAGTTGCACACTGATGAGACCCAGCTCACACTGGCTGGTTTGGGCCAAGGTGAATGGAGGAGAGCAAGTCTTTGGGGCTGCTGCCTCTCTCCTTCTGTGGTCTGGCTCATTTATTTTCTGTTTTAATTTCCATGAGCAATTGCACTTCTCCTGCTGTTCTGCTCACGATGGGGCCATTACAACATATTAGCAAGGCAGGAAAGAATAGAGAAACATCATTACCTATCTCAATATCTTCTTGAGTGAGGCCAAAATGCTGTGTGTGAGATGTTGTGATGCAGACTGTCCTTTCACCATCAGGTACTGACTTGGCATTCCTCAGGCCTTGACTAGTTCAGGAGAAACTTTCTCTAGCAAATGCTGTGATATGAACAAGGTGCAGAGTGTGATGCAGGGTGGGTATTCCTAGGGAGCCTGGCTCCAGCAGAAACACTGCAGTGGGTATGTGAGTGCTGCAGATGATGTAGAGACACAAGCAGGATCTCCAGATAGGGAGAATGGGAAAGTGGTAAGAGAATATGTTACTGAGATGTAGGGGCATTTGAGACCAGGCAGTAACAAGCAGTGCATTACAGATGACCCATCTGTCCAGCCATCCTGGGCAGTGCCGCACTCTGTGGAGGTGCCATCTTGGTCTTGTAAGCTGAGCTTCTGCAGTGCTCTGGCTTTCTGGGCAAAAGAAGCTTCTCAGCAGGGCTGAGTATCTGAGGCTTAATGCTGCACTGCTGTGGTGATGCATTTGTGATGCAGATGCATCTGGGCAATGCAGATGTGCTCAGTGGCAAGCAGGACATTTTTCACCATCCAGTTTGCAAAAGGTGAAGGGTTTTGAGAAGACAGTCAGCCTCCAGCTTGTGATGGGAACAAGCCTGCAGAAGGTTTGGGAAATTAGAGGACACGCATCGGGAGGTCCTGGTATGGAGGACTGCATGGAGACTGTAGGTCAAGTGGGGGATAGGTATGGCACACAAAGGACAGAGGGGTGAGGGTATGCCAGATATGTCTACTGTGCTTTGCTGTTGGTTTAGAGAAGTTATGAGGTGTGCAGCCCTGCTGTATATCATCTCATTCTTGAGTGCAGTTTTACAGAAGTCAAGCTGTGCTCTTGAGCTTAATTTCCTAAGTAACCTAATACAGTCTGCCCCAAACATAATCTGCTGTGCCATTTATCTGCACAAAATGCAGTATTTTCTAATGGCAGAAACCCCAGCAACCCTTCATTGGTTGGAGTGGAAGAAAACATGTATTTGAATCCTGAACAAAATATGAAGCCTACTGTCAAGCCATAAATGTGCTTTGAAAGGAGGTTTAAATAAAGCACAAATATTTACCACAGATATTTACTGCCTCTTTTGCACAAGACTGCATCTCTTTTGTTTTCTTTAAAAATATCTGTTGGAATTCCTGCAGTAAGACCAGTGACATCCATAACATCTCTGCCACCACTGCATGGGCCGTGCCTTGTTGTAAGCATGCAGGGTGACATGAGGGGTGGAAGACCCAGACCCTTGGTCACTGTAAGCCAGCAGAACTCCACTGAGGTCTTTCCTCTGTTTCTTTGAGTTCAGGATGGCCATGGATTTACAAAGGCCTATCCTTGGGAAGGGTAGATCTGATCCTTCACAGTCTTCATGCTGTTGACTTTTCCCTTGCACATTCCTATCTTGATTTTTCCAGGATGATATTTGGCAATTGCTTGGAAGGCTTTGGATTTGCTTTCTTTGGATTGCAGACATGGAAAACTGCATACACGAAATACTAAATACTTTCATTAGTTTCACACTGTTTATGAGCTGTTCTGTCTCCTGACCTGCCACAGCAGCTGATTAAGCTGGGGTTGATCTTTCTTTAATCTGCAAATTGAGAAATTTGTCATCTATATCCCTTAGTTACGAAACTGGGATTATTCCAGCAAGGATAAAATCTGAAGGCCATCAACTGCTTTGGCTGAGCTCTTCACCAACTGGGAGCACATTTTCCCCTACTGTAAAATTAGCTGGGTGCATTTTAGGAGAGTGCTCACTATCTCTTTTAAATACTATGCTTAAAGCCAGGGTATTCTTTATGTTCTGACTATGAAAATAAAGCCCCTGAAACCATGCTGTGCTACTGTAGGAGTTAATAGTTGGTTTTGTATCCAGGCCATTTCCAAGCAGTTGTGATGTTTGCAAGTCATCCCTATCATCCAAGCTTGTCATACTTGCAAGCAACCTTGCAATTCTGCTTCTGCAGGGGATTGTCACTTCATCAGGCTCATTTTTCCCTCCTTTTCTCCCCTGAGCATCAGCTGGCGATCTCTTCATATGCTCTTGTAACTCCCTGCATAGGAAATGAGTCACAGGGTCCCCATCCACGCCTTCCTGCTGGCTGGCGAAGCCCCGGTGTCAGACAGCCTCTTCTCCACTAGCCTGTCACAGTCAGCCCCTTCTGACACCACAACAACATGTCTGAGATGCCTTCCTCCTCTCTTTTCCATCTGTCTCTTGGGGAAAAGCACAAGTAGGATACTGCAACAATCAGACCTCAAAGATCTGCTGGGGTTCAGCCCTTATTGCCCTGATCTGCTCTGGAGCCAAAGGGTTATATCTGCCTATGGAAACCCTATAGAAAGCCTTCTGTTTTGTGTCTTTCTTTATAAATAGCCCAGTATCTTAAGGGAAACACTGGTGGGATGCTACTCATTTTGCAGTCCTTCAGATTCAAAGCATTTGCTTTGCAGTTCACCTTTTAAGGACAAAAATGCTGAGATGCGGCTGGCCCTTGGCCATGCTCAGGAACCCTGTATGGTGTCGATCATGAAAATCTTGCAAGAAGGACTAACATGGTCCAGGACTACTGCTCTCTGTGCAAATGGATCCAGTCTTCTCGCAGAGCCCAGACACAAGCATAGGTGTCTGCTTGTGTAGATGAGCCTGCAGTGTTGGCCACTAACATTTATTGCCTGTGCACTGCTCTTGTAAAGGTTAGCGGGAAGCTGTTCTTAAGGAAATTTTTAAATACCTTTTTAAAGGGACAGAATTTTAGATCAGCTGGTTTTTATTGTCTGCTGGGCTGTTTTCCTGCCATTCAGTGTAAAGAGGTGTAGATAGGATGGGGCTTGTCCCTGTGGGATTATAATCCTGCTGATTTGAAAATGTGCCCATTGTAGAGTTTGCTAGGAAAGGGCGGAATTATACGAAAAAAGGACTCCATCAAACACAAAATCAAAACAGCTGATTATGAAACAAAGGGAGGAGGTTTTTTCCACTGTTTTCAATTGATAAAAGTACATTTTCCAGCAGCAGTTCTGTGAGAGCCTCTGAAACTTGCAAGAAGCAGAACAGCTGTAATATAGAAGAGTACAGTTGAAACAAGTCTTGTGGTGGTTTTGCCCTCATTGTGCCTTCTTACTGCCATTCTTGTGGTGGGAGTTGCATTACAGCTAAGGGGACTGTGCAGCAGAGCCGGGCTTTATGGTCCCAGTACCACTTACCTCCTCCATCCACTTCACTGCATGTGTCAGACCCCATCTGCTGACCCGGTGTGAGCTGGAGGTTTCCATAGGTGACTGACGTGTTTAACTAACAGCTTTTCTAGGCAGGCACTTTGTTCACCTCCTTAGTGGCAAACACCCTCAACTGCTCTCCCGGGGGACGGGGAGTGAAAGCTCAGTGGGTCAGACCTACCCCCCACTACCCTAGCCTGGGACTGAGAGGATAGAAGATTTCCTGAACTGTTCAGAGCCAGTGACTGGGCAGTGGCAGGCACAAGCACAAAGTTTTTTGGCCTGTCTGTGCCACACAGAGCACTTTGTCCTGTCAGGAGAGCGTCCTGTCAGGAGAGCATCCTGCATGGGCAATATTGGGAAGAACTGAAGATTCCATTTACTTGTCAGGAGAGATCAGCCCAGCACGCTTGCCTGCCACAGTGAGACACAGGGATGACCTCTGTGTCTGCAACCCATGCAAGATTTATGCATCTGATTTGATAAATGGCATGGGTTTTACTCTTTGTTAGGTGGATGTGTGCCCCTTAGTCCCCCAGCCTGGTCCCTCCAGATTGCTCTGTGGCTGCCTAAAGAGAGTTTATGAAGCATCATTTCCACAGCCCTGTGCATATTAAGTAGGTTGCAGAGAGCTCACACACAAATAAGCACTGGTTTGGGAGCACACGGGTTAGCAGTGATGGAGCTTGGTAAAACCTGAGGGGGCAAAAAGATACAAGTGTTTGCTGAAACTGCAGTGAGCCTTTTTAACTACCAAGGAAGGAAGGATCCACAATGAAGAGTGACAGCCCTTCCCTAAAGCAGAGGAAATGCCTGAGAAAGAGGGAAGTATGGCAATGAGAAGAAAACCTGAGACCTTTGCCTCCAAGCCATAATCTTCAGTAGCCCAGGCTGGGCTCAGGACTGGGGTGTCCCTTGGGAACACAGGTTACTACAGCCCGTGCCCTGCTCTCTGCCCTGCAGGGATGAGGAGGAGGTGGAAGAAGAGAAGAAGGAAGAGAAGGAAGAAATACCCAAGAACTTCCCTGTAATGTAGTGGGAAGTGTGGGGAGCCCTTCTCCCAGTGGATGTCCCCAAAAGATCTCCTTCCACCAATGCAATGTGCCTCTCATTCTTCCCCTTTACCATGCTGCACTGAAACCTCAGCTACATGCTAATGCTCATTCCCAGGCTGCTTTCTGTGTCGGAATCAGCAGGAAATTAATCTGTGCCCCATGCCAAATGTGGATGTATTAGAGAGTCCCTGTCTTCACTCGTCAGGCAGGGACTGAACTGTTATTTAGGAGCCCAGGCTGAGGCTCTTGGTACCACCCTGAAGGGGGATTTGGAGAAATACCATGTGTTAATTCTGGTGCTGTTAAAACCAGTGGAAGCAGTTACCTAAGCCTAACGAAAGACATCCATTGCATCTTAATCTTGGAGCTGGGTGTCTCAGTGTTGCCTTTCCACCTCTCCCAAGATTTCTCTCTGTGGCACTCTAACAACTTGGAGCCAGCACCAAGCTTGTTTAAAGCAGGTTTTCACCCATGGAGAAACTCCTGAGGTAATTTGGTGGTGAACAAAGTGACACACAAAAGACCACACCTTCTCCAAATTATGCCTCTAATGGTGCGCTCTTAAGGGGAGTGCAAGGAAGCATGCTGGATTGTCACTTCTGTTTATTACTATTCACCCATGGAAAAGACCAACTACAGACCATGAACCAGTTATGTGCATATGCATTTTCCCATTTTTTGCAACCCAGTTTCATGTGACAGCTATACTACAGATAATGCTGCTGCAATAATAATTTTTTAGGATGCATTGGATTCCAAACCTGCTTGATAGTGACTTTCTCTGGCAGAGGAAAGAGCCCCTTGCCAGCAGTACGTGGAGAAATTATGTTGGAGAGTTTCTCTCCAGTGAGCAGAGCCCTCCGAACCAGAACCCTTATGTAATTATGTGGATTTTTTTGACTCCAGATCCTAAGAAACTCTCTCTTGAATAGTATTTTCTTGCTAGTTCGTTCATCTGTGAATTTCCCTGGCAGGTAGCGTATAAATAGCTCTGAGGCACAAGCTATCCACGAGTTCTTTTCAGAGTACAGTATTGAGTCATTTTAAAGCCTCCTACTGTAGCTCTTTTAAAGATGAACTCATTATTTTAAGCGTAAGATTTATGCCCAAGGAGGAATGAGAAAATCCTGGCTTAAGCTGCCCTTCCAACAAAGTACCTTGTTTAAAAACCAATAAAGAATAGAATTGCATGTGAGCTGGCCAGTGAAGTGAGTAGGCGACATCTGCCCATTCCTGCTGTAGGTTGTGCTGTTCATCACTGAGAGGCCATACTGCTTTGTAGAGCCAGGAATAGAAACCAGTGTTTCTTATTCCCAGGAGCTCTTTGCCATCTAGGGCAGAGCAACCCAGCTGAATCCCTGCGGCCATCCTTTCTGCCTGACTCCAGACACTATTCAGCTTTCAGTAATTAGGGCAGAATTAGGGCAAGATCCCTGGGGACTGAGTCTGCCCAGAGCAGGGCTTGCACAGAGGGCAGAGCTCAGCTATATATTGAGCTGAGCCTCCTTTCCCACCTGAAAATTTTTTCCAAAGAGAATTGGAGGATTTGATACTCTCGGACAGGCCTGGCATCCCAGTAGGTTATAGCAACAGCTCTGCCTTTACACCTGGATATTTAGAAATATCAGATATGCTTATTCAGTGCATATTCAGATAAGCACCTGCTGTTGGTGCTTAAAAAGACCAACTGGCTGAGGCTCAAAAGCCAAAGAAAGTAGGAAAACCCAAAAGAGATCCTTTCTCTAGTGGCACTGCCCACAGAGTGCAGTGTTAGTTGCCCAAAGAACAATACAACATGGCTATGGTGCTGACTGCACACATGAGATGAACAACTTATTTCATTCAAATTGTACGAGACCTCTTAAACAGGGCTGCTCTGAGATGAGATGGAAGTCTGAAGAGGGATATGTGACCAGATTAAACCTGTGAAGGAAATTTTAATAGGATACCTGGGTGGATTTTTCCTTTCTTTTGTCATCAAAACGTGCCCGGCTGTCCTGCCCAGAGCAGCTATCTCCTTTGCTAGATACACTGTGCACACATATGTTGGAATCAATACTGTGTCTTCAGTCCATCTTCCTGCAATGTGGCATCCAAATTCTGCCCTCAGCATGAAATGCAGTAGTGGCCTGTCCCTCCTGTGGGGTCAAAAGAACATGGGCAAATCCTGTAAGCCATAAACATCTGTAACTTCCCTTACTGCTCAAAGTGAAAATTAAAAATAGGCATTTGATGCCTGAGACTTTTGATTCATCTTTATCATATGGTTCTGCAGACATGAGCTGTGTGAGTCACACATGCCATCAGCACTCCGCAGTTTCCAGTGCACTTTTAGGGGTCCTTCTAGATGCACTCCTGTCACTGTTCTTTCACTACCACATCTGCTGGAAGCCTGGGACTAAGCCAGGAGCACAGAACATCAGGATGCAAAAGTGATGTCCACAGAGACGCAGTTTACCTGGGGCTCTTGGGTTGGGACTGGCACTGTTAGTAGGAATAATCCACTGCAGATCAGACGCTCTATGTTGTGTTACAGGTGGACAATGACATGCTAAAGCCTATAGTTTTGACGGCTGTTGACATCATGATAAAGTAAAATATCAAAGTAAAAAAATGCTCCTTCTTAAGAACCAAGTGAATAGATTTGAACCCATCTATTATTGAAAAGGCAATAGCAGTATGTTGTGGCGAGTCTCCTACAGAAACGCCCTAATGCATTAATGCATTGCTCTGTGGCTCAGGAGGTTACACAAATCAAAATCATAGTTATCTTCCTAGTTGATAAAGGTATCCAGGATGGCTGAAATTACATCAGGAATTGCCATGCATGATTGTGGGCACCTGGGATACAGCAGAGTTGAAGTGCAGGCAAAATAAGCATGTGGCCTTCTCCTGCAGCAGCTTAATGTGAAGAGATAAAAAACCCAACCAACCAAACAAACAAAAGCAATGCTAAAGATCCACTGCATTTTATAGATGGAGGATTACTGGTGGAGGGAAATGATCCTTCATGGATTTAAATAAGAAGAAAACGTATCATTTAATCTGACATCCTGCAGAACTCATGCTTAGAGATTTCATTTGTGGTGCTATGGCAAGGTCAAATTCATGCTGCAAGTAATTACCTTGGAAGTAATTGTGTGTTTCTGTGCATGTCCATATTTAAAAGGGATAGGAAACAGCAGAAGGCTTTTCATTTCTGTGTAGTGTTTAGTACATTTGAAATAAGCAACTCCCCCTATTTTGTATGTTTTTTTGACATTTTCATATGGATTGTAATTCACACATTGTGCCTCTTCCCATAGTGGGTGTGGAAGTATCAGGGCCAACTGAATAAACAGATGGAGAAATTAAGTAGAGTGCCCAAAGCCACACACCCCTCTTATGCATAAGCAGCATTCACAGGTGTTTGCTTGAGTTGGGATCAAGTGCTAGGTGGATAGTACAGACTCCAGTGTACCAGTATGAAAGTGATGCTTCTCTTCATTTGCACAGGACTGTTCCTCGATAAGAGTGATATTTGTTATTCACAATCTGTTGCTGGTTGTTGTTATCATCAGCTGAAGGAGACGACATAATGCGAGTTAATTGCTTAGTTCCACAATGGCTAATGAGTAGTGTAAGTATTCCAAACTAACATAGCTCCGTGGGAGAGAATTAAGTGTTCAGTGACAACATGCAAATAATGAACATATTTCTAGAAAGCAGAACTGAGGGACAATAAAAAGGCCCAGTTTTCTGGATAATTTACTCAGAACTAACGATATGATAGTAAAGGAGATCCAGGTTGAAAATGTAAATATGCCATCTAGGAAAAATGAATTTTCCAGCTTTTTGAAAGTTTAAGCCTTTCACAGGTCCTATTGAAAACAGTGGGAGGACGGCTGTGCCAGATGTGGCTGTTCAGTGGGCCTTTTGTCTGACTCTGGTGATATGGTTCCCATTTAAGCAAACTTTTTGTCCACATGTTTTTAGCAAGGCAGTACTTGATTATTATGTCCAGCCCACAGAAAAGCATGGATCTCAGGTGAGCACACTCAGAAAATATCTGTCATTATTATGATATCTAGCTTACAACATCAGTCAAGGTCAAGGCACTATTGAAATCGTTACATTACAGACATGTAGTAAGAAAGATTCTTCCTCTGAGGTGCACGTACCCAAATTAGTAAATGGTCCCAGTTACAACTGACATGGCTTCTTTGTGTTCCCCATTTCTCCTTCACTTTCTGCCTCTGTCTTTTCAGACTGTAGTCGTTTGGGGCACGACTATCTTCTTTGCTCAGCTTTCAGCCCATAGTTGTATGACTCACTACTGGGACTCCTAGGGTTTATTGAAATTCAAATAATTAGTAATGATAGTGTGTGTACTACCATTGATGGATTGTGTACTTGTACCTTTATAGACTTAAGGTACAATTGCACCACATGTGCACCAGAGTGGCAGATTACCTTTTTAAGAGCGTTTCTCTTTGGAAGCTATGGCTTGGAAGTCAGGCTTGTCCATTTGACAAAAACTATTTTTAACCTATTTTGAGCACCCTACACTTATGTATCCTAAGAACAGTGTTGTGTGGAGACAGGTGAAGCTCTTATGTCCTCTTGGCTCTGCATGAGACAATAAACCCACCTGCAATCCACAGTGGTCAAGCATCAGTGGGGAGCAGCTGTATCTCCACATCTGGATCAGCAACTACAGTTGCTACTGCTCCACCTCTCCTTTTAATGAGCACAAAAGAGCCTTTGAGGGGCTCTTGAAACTCCCAAGTTGCTTTTTAGGATACAGGCAAGGCTTTTAAGGCTGACTTTTTAAAAAGGTATCTTCTTGTAATGGTCTGTTAAATCTAGACCATTAGAGGTGAGTTTCATTCACCCCTCAACACAGGGGTGAAAGGACATTAGCCATGCTTGATGGGAATGACAGCCATTGACTTCAAGTAGAAGGATAAATGAATTAGTTGGGTGATTTGTTTCTTTCTTTCTTTTAAACACCCAACCCAGAATCAATCCTCATAGTGACAAAGTTTAGCTGCTAGATTCCCTTGGCATTGCTAACTTGCTTTTTGTTTCCCTAGCCTTAAAAAAAACCCAAGCAGATATAGCTAATGCTGTGTCGCATCCCACGCACTCGTGTTGCTCCTGCAGTCTGTTGCTTTTTCAGATTCACGCACACATTTGCATTTGCAAGCGCCACTATTGCTTTACAGTAAACACTGCTCATGCCTCTCTCTCCTAAGAGGATCCAGATGTCTTTCTCTCAGGACGGTGCATTTGAGACTTTTCTGCCTACTGCTGCATACATTGGATCTTCTTTGCTTTTGCTTGTAACACTTGGTTCTCATCACAGACACTGCATTTTGAGGTGAGGACAGTAACAGGGAGCGAAAGATATTTCTTTTCCAAAAAAACAGGTTTTATTTTCATTCTCCTGATTCCGTTAGGTCCCCCGAGACAGGTCTATGCTGCAAAGGAAGGAACAATCTGGATGAAGGAAGAGGCCAAATTCCTCTTTTTGTGAAAGAAGTGATGAGTGAATTCTGATCACGCTGAAGACTGGTGGAGCTCCCAGAGAATGAAACAATGACAATATTATCCTGTGAAGTTTTACCACAAGTTCAGTGAGATATGGAAAAGGGTGCATGGATTAGTCAATACTTTTACTCTTTCTTCCCCTTCAGCCCAATATTTATGTCATTATTAACACCTCAGACTTGTCGGTCAGAGCTGTTTGCCGAAGTCATAACAGTGCTATAATTGTGATGGCCTGAGGATCCACAAGGCCAACTGATAAAGAGAGATAGCAACTTTTAATGGCCCAACTAATATTGGTAGTGAAAACAGAAGCGCTCTCAGGCACAACTGCTTCCTTATGTCTCCTTCTGTTTGCCAGGGGTCCATCTCCAGCATTGCAGGCATTCAGAACAAGCATTTGTGTCTTCAGGGCACAAAGTTCCTGCTGACCAGGATAAAGGACCAGCTCCTCAAGCTCAGCTAAGGCAGAGAGGGATCCTTATAAGTGAGAATTTCCATATCATTCCTGGGGAGAAACCTTTTTTTTTTCTTTTTTCCACATGGTTTCTCAGATCAGGACCACAGGCAGGTTCATGGCTGCTGGGAGCAGACTCAAAAGCAGCCTCTCTTTCGTCTGTTTTGCTGTAGTAAAGGAGAGGGAAGAGGTTTTACCAATCAGTAGGCTTTTCCTAATCCTTCTAGGAGATATGTGTGGGAACTGTCTCCTTTAGCCCCACTGG